>JACJUY010001730.1:0-70797 GCA_014220935.1 Platorchestia sp. MABIK | reverse complement strand
CACACACACACACACACACACACACACACACACACACACACACACAAACACACACACACACACACACACACACTGATGCATCATACACTCTGAGACGCAACACACGTGCACAGAGAAGCAAAACATACGCACAAAGACGCAACACACGCACACAAACACGCAACACACGCACACAAAGACGCCACGCACGCACACAAACACGCAAAATACGTACACAAAGAAGCAAAACACGCACACAAACACGCAACGCACGCGCACACAAACGCAACACACAAGCTACACGTTGCACACAAATGAGATCATCAGCTCATCGCTATATCACCCTCACAGAGACCGATGCGTGGGGGTGCGAATCAGAGGAGACTATACATCGAGCGTCGGTCGGCCGGAATTTCATGGGATAGCCGACGGTCAACAAGAGTTGTGCAACAGACATTTATTGCATTCCACAGCCGCACTATCTCAATTTTAGATTTTTTCTTCAGGTAAGATATGAAAAGATGTTCTGAATGCCATGAAAGATTAAATGTTTCTTATTGCTGAGTTAACCGTACAGTATATATTTGGAAATTGGCGTACACTGAAATTACATATTCTGTAGGGAATTTCACGTCAACGTTTCGAATTTTACTCGTGACAGTAAAAAATCTGGCTCTCATCAAAGGAGCCTCAAAAGTGGCACTTGACTCTACTGTACATTTCAAGGAAGTGCCAAGTCAAGGAATAAGAATATTGTCATTTCGATGGCTTCGAAAGTTTGATGAAAAAGGAGGGATTTGACCTAGGGGTATAAATATTTTTTCAAACACTTAAGATGAATTTCCACCATTGAATTGACTGGAAATGAGTTTCCCCATTAAATTTACCGAAAATGAATTCCTGTAGCGGAATTTACGTGATGTAAACTTCAAACTGTGAACATAACCAACGTATGCATCTATAACATAGTTTAAACTTACTGAAAATCGGTTTTTGACTTTCCAATTTCCAAAATTAGAATTTCAAACATTCGTAAAAAACAATCGTGACAACCTATTTCTAGTGACAAATACACCGACAATGAATTTTTTATGTGAATTTCCGCAGTGAACTCCAAATAAAGATAACGTCGAGCAAAATTTCAACAATACGAGTGCACAGAGAGACGGGATGTGTAAAAAAAACCCTGTACAACTACACACATGCATCACTGGTCAGAAAATAAAATTTATGCAATATTTACAGTTGCAGTACAAGTTTGTAAACATCCATAACCTATATTCTGCGCCATAGGAGGCTATACACGCGTCCACCTCTGCTTGAGAGATCGCTGCGAGGGCCGATATAAACATTATAATTAGGCACAGCGTCAGCAACGTGCCCTAGAAGGGTCTCCCCTCTCTGCTGTCTCTCGTGGTCGGACGGGATCAAGCCTAGACGTGATCAAAGCGGTGCCACTCTAGATTGCCTGCACCTATTTTCCCCGTCAACTAAAGTTCGCCAAAGTTAGGGTGCTCTTCTCTCGCCGAGGGAGCTAAAGCTAGGTTATTCAGCGATATCTACTTGCGAAAAATATCGGGAGGTAAATTGTCATTAACTAAGTTTGTAAATGTATCTTCTTTCAAAGAAAGTTCGTTGAAAGTACAATATGAGCTGATTTCGATTTTTGTAATTGAGATCTCGAAATCTCTATCTAAATATAAAATATCAGAATCTATTCGCAGAAATGAACACCAAACGAACTAATGTCATAGCCAAACTACGATATTTTATCCCTATTTCTTTCCATGTATTAATAATAATTCATTAGCCTTGGCTCTTTTCACTAATTAAAACATCTGAAAATCCACGACGAAAAATAAAAAATGAATGGAAATTCTAATACAAAGTTATCTATTGAACAACAGACTATCGGCTATAGAGCAACAATACTTAACTGTAATAATATTTTCTGCATAGGTAGCAAATTATTTCTGTTGTGTAAGTTTGATCACAAATCTCCAAGGTTTTCTCAAGACTTGCTTCCCGAGAAGTTAATAATTAGTGTTTTATAAATCCGAAACTTACCTAATCCATTCGACTAATCCTGACTCGCTGAGAAACATTAAATATGAAATGATATAATTTTCAAGCCTAGATGATAAGACCGTAAATAAATCCAGTAAAGAGATATAAGAAATCCATTAGAGAGGTGAGAAAGTTTCTCTGCTGGCTTCCATGATGCCACTCTCGAAGTGATTTATATACTTTCTATGATAAGTTAATGCATCTTTCCGAATAACACTAGGAAGTGTTCAGAGAGTGAAGGGCACCGCACTCAAGCCTACCTTAAGCAGTCAACTTTTGGCAGAACTTCGACGTAATCTGCGCTCTCGATGAATCAGAAGCTCAAGAACTTCAGCCTCCACCTTTGGTAGCGTAAGCTGACTTCAATCCGAATGAATCCAAAATCACCAACCGATTGGAATCTGCAAGGAAAAGATGCAATTTTAGGCCTTGTGAACATTGCTGTTGCACAAATCGACACATCGGGGGAACTTGAAAGACTCGTAAAGCATTTACTTTCTTTGCACGCCTGTGAAATTATTTTCTGAGTGCTCATGGGAATTGAATTGCTTTCTATTCGCGCAGGGTAATGCATAATTTTGAACTGAGATCTTGCGATGCTCATTTTTAGGTTTGCCGCGTATAATTTGGTGTTACAATTTTGACGCTTAAAATTATGCGAAAATTTCAAGTGAATACGAGTTTGCCTGTAAGAAATAATTCCTCATACACAAATGGATAACTTAAGTCGAAACAGATATGAACCAATCTTTCAAAACAGAAGCGCTCATTGGTTACAGAAGTCGAAAAGGTTTTGGCTATTAAGGTGAGCGTCCCCATACGGACCTTTTTTTTTATTATTGAACCTGGAGCAATGAAATTTGAAATACTGTTAGGAAATGTAATTTGGAATCGTTTATCACCTATGAAAAAATGCGATTTTCTTGAAAAGAAAATAGGAAATGAAAGAAAACGATATTTTAAGGGGGGGTTTTCAAAAATCTTCTTCTCCTACAGTTTTTGAGCTACAGTGATTATTTTGGTATCATTGGATGCGGAAAGACAAGGGCTTTTATAGTTACTATAATACATTCCCCAAATTTTCAGTTTTATATGAAAAAAATGAAAAAAATTGAGAGCCATTTCTGTTTTTTTAAAAAATGCAGATTTATGACGTCATAACGTGTGAACAAAAGGTAGTTGTGAAATCATTTATAGTATCTACAAAAGCCCTCGTCATTCCGCATCCAATTATACTAAAATCATTATGGGAGCTTAAAAACTGTAGGAGGAGAAAATTTTTGAAACCCCACATTCCGATCCTCTAAAAAAAGGCAAAATAGGTAAACATGAACAATTTTAATTTTTTTCGGGATTATTTGTAGGGTCAGCTTATACCCTAGAAATCATTATACAGTAGTAAATAGACATATAAGATGACAAAGCAACGTCGAACCGTGAAGAAGTAGCCAAGGGGAGGTGTAACATGATAAAATACAACTTACCCCTCCCTTCCCCCCCCATTCTTCTAGCCCCCGTAGCGGGCGAACGATCGAACGTACGAAATTCATTTTTTCACAAGATGTACCCGACCTCTTTCACCTCCTATAGCAGCTAAAATCAATTTTCCACCAAATTTTCCAATTTCTGGGGGGACGCTTTATGAATCTTCATTTTTGAAAGGGAAAGCTACAACGGAATTTCGAAGTCAACATTGCATTTTAAGTGTTTTGAATAAGCTACGATATTACGTGAGGCAGCTAATAAAATGCATCAAACGAAACACCCAGAATACTGAGAATAAAGTTATCGTGAATGCTGCATGGTTAAAGAGTTTTGTAGAACGACAGTTTTTCCCCCACACAGTGTCACATGAAGTATAAATTTTAAAAAATTCTTCTTCTATGCTTCTTCATTATTCTTCTAAGCTAAGAGAAAATATGTCTTGCGGGAAAGGTTTTAGTTTATACATTTTTTCGGGGATTGAGGTTTATTTTCAATGCTACGAAAATCAGTGTTAATAAAACAGAAATAGAAACGAAAACCAAAGGAATAATGGGTGAAGTGGCACAGTCAGAACATCAACAAGAAATAGTTAATGCAAGGCATTAGAATTACAGAGATGGCCTGCGTGTTTGGCAGACCAAAAAGCAATCCTCTTTTAGCGCCTAAAGTCAAAGTTCAATCCCAGTCCTGGTGCTCAAGCGTTTCAGTGGAATGTTTCGTATAACAGTCCCCATCGACGAGCTTAAGCGAGAGAAGGGAGCACCCAGTAATGTATGCACCAGTGGCACTCCTACAGTGTTGGAACAGTGACTTTCAGCACTATACGAAATCCACACAGAACGAGCCTTTCAGTTTCTCTGATCAGCTATTAAGACAAAGCACGAGTAACCATGTCAGAGAGCTCCAACTCTGATGAATAGAATAAGTTTACACGCTCATCACCCACTCTGAGTTAACTACCTCTCTTGAATCAATTTTTGTGGCATCCTCTTTACACTACCCATGGAAATACGTTGTTGCTGCAAAATTCCAGCGATAGACAAATCAACAAGCATTTAGCACTTTTGAAATGCGTTCAGTACCCGTTACACCCAAGGTGTTAGAACTGTGGCCCGCGTGCTGTTCTCCACAAGATCGCGAGCTTGTGCTGGATTCTGGAAGCTCTCTAATTTATTAAAGTCCGTCTAAATATTGTATTATCTTAAAGTGCACCGCCTGATTATGGAACGTGTGGCCCTTTGACTTCTCATGGTCCAATAATGTCGCCCTCGGTCTGATCGAGCACTTCTCCTGCCGCTGCGTTAGACACGGGTAAAATGAAAGAAAGTACGCAGCAGAAAGTTTTCTTTAGAGGTAAACAATCCTAAATAATAAAATCTTGAAACGTATCAACTCCCTGTCTAGAATGAATATAGGTGTCAGGCGATGCATGTGGTTGTTCAATTGTTACCCCTATTAGTTCAAAGTTTTCTTTCAAGTGATTGGCCTGTGGTATAGTGAAAAATAGACGAGTTCCTCCCACTAGCTCAATGTGTCTACGCTAGGGGTTCTCGCGTGCATTTACTTTAGTTAGCACCTAAGCTTCATTCGTATTTCATTCAATACCCCAACATTAGTTTGATTACCTAACAATTTAGTATAATAACACAGTACAAATATTTTATTTATCTTTGCCATATTATGCAGTTGCTCATGCTTGTACAAGCTATTTTTGCAAAATGAAATAGATCACTGTCTTTGCTGAAATGTATTCGTGTATTCAAGAGGCATTGTAACGAGAATCACCATTAAAGACTTCATATCCAATGGTCAAAAGGGTTACCTTTTACCTACATGTACAGACTTTAGTGCAAAGAGACCCCTCTCCTTGAAGGGACAACCTTGGGAGGAAAAACTATATGATGGTTTTGTCCTAAAGGAAGACAACTGTTGCAATACAGCGAATCAGGGATTTCCCTGAAAAGCTCTAGCGGAATCATACGGCGTAGACAGTTGTACATCTTCCTAACGATGACGCCGTAGTTCAGCACTGATAGATAATGTGGATGGTCCTTGTTCGGGCACCACCCTTTTGATAATGTCCCTGTCTAAGGGATACCTGAGGGTAGTTAGTTGATAGGTAAAAAGCCGCATTTTCTGAGGCTGGTTGTTCCGTTGGAATCTTCCTGAAGTTCAATGATCAGAGAGAACGTCAGATTTGCTGACTGATAAAGCCGTAATTTTAGAGGCTGATTATTCCGTTGGAATCTTCCTGATGTTCAGGGATCGGAGAAAAAGATTAGATTATTAGTTAGTTTAAGCCTCCCTATCCGCTACAAAGGCAATCCAAAGAGAGGAAGGAGGAAGGCACCATTTAGTATGAAGTTTAGGGAACGTGGAATCTATGCAGAAAGAGCATAGAAACAGTAAGATGAGAAAGAAGTTTATGAAACAAGATCAAAGTTGAAGAAGAAAGTAGTAGGTGTTGAAAAAACAGGACAGCAGTGAACCGAAAAAAGATGGTCCGTAACTGAACAAAAACCTATTTTATTTCAACAAAAAGAAAGCCTACCTAACCCTTAGCTCGGGCCCTCATATAGTCCCCCTGGGAGCGCTAATTCCCATAGATACAACAGTTGTATCCCCCTGAGGGGTCGGAGAAAAAGTCAGGTTGGCTGACCTTCATTGATTAAGTTAATATTCATCAACAGTTTTCTTTTCGTTGCTGCGAATAGCTTCCAGTATTTTCGGAATTTTACATTGCTGCTTGAAGAAGCCAATGCTGTGGCTAAATAGCGAATAAGTCCAGCGAAAAAGCGATTGAGATAACAAGCTATGAGCTAACAAGCTAACGAAAATTTGAAGATCGTGACAGAAGTCCGTTTCGCAAATATCTATGATATGCGAGCTCAGTTTATTCCAGGGAAGTATTATTTTCCCTCCATAGTACAAAGGCACCATTTGACCTATCATGGCGATGGCTTAACAAGCACAAACAGAGATTCTTTCTGTTGCTCTAACGGACTGATTACGGCGTAGGCGGTACTCCCACGAACCTCAGGAAAGGCAGCTGCACTAAGAAGCAAGCGCCCCGAAAAGGTAGCTGCACAGAAGACAGCCCATATCTCGGACCCACACGTCGACCCGCATGACGGTATCGACAATAGGTAACTAACACACAACATAAACTTGTAAATAATTTATGCCATATTTTTGCCAATAACGAATAGGAATTCTCAACCCATCAATGGGTTACGCTTTCTCACAAATCTGCACATTGAGATTCAGTATTGCATTCAAAAAATCCTGTGCTCCAAAAATGCTATACACGAAGAACTAGAATTGAATAGATGAAGGCTTAAGTAGGTGCTGAAAAACAGGACATGAATTACACCGAAAAAAGATTGTCCGCAACACAATAAAAAACCTGTTCCAATTCAACAAATAAAAGCCCTACCTAACCTTTGGCTCGGAACTTCGCATGTTCTCCCTGGGCAATAATTCCCATAGATACAATAATTTTATCCCCTAAGGGGGCTACTCACGAAGAATCCCTCTCATTAATCTATCTATCTTCGTCTATGAAATCAATTCGTCTGCTGGCCCACGCAGCAGATGCCAGACATTCAACTGATTTATTTATCGTAACGGTACAGCTGAAAGCGTAAATCCAGTTAGTTGAACTTACGCTGCCAGCTACACTGCTAGGACGTTATTACATTACATAGAAAAATTCAACTAGGTCTATTTTTAAGTTTGAGCCACTTCCACTGCTCATGAATCACTCGTTTTGAATCTATTGTGCTTACAAATTTCCGGCTCACAGTTATCATGGTTTTCACGGTTGATTTTAGCTCTCTGTAGAGACGAAAACTGCACCCATCTTACGAGCAATAACCTAACTGTCGTTACTGAGATCTTCGCAACCCCGGTCATCGTTTCATGAAATTTTCCTTACGTTCTTTCTCGTTCTGATTAACCTCTTTCATTTTCCTATCATTGTTCTTATTAAATTCTTCTCATTTACCTCGTCATTTCACTTGCTTTTTTATTTTCGTCGCCACTCACTCATCAACTGTTTCTTATTTTTATCATCGTTTCATCAGCCTTTTCTCCTTTTTGTCATCGTTGCATAAACCTTTACTAATTTTTTTGTTATCGTTTCGAAAACATTTTCGCATTCTTTCAATAATTTCATCAACCATCTAGCATTGTCGTCATCGTTCTGATTGACCTTTTCTGTCAACATTTCATCAACCTTTTCACATTTTCTTTTTACCATCTTTGCTCACTCTCTTTGTATAGTTTCTTTGCTTTACGAAACAAAGCTTTCCTTTTGTTCATCGTACAGGGAGCTTGCTCTGAAGGAAGCCGTTGTGTAACTAGAGACCGTCGTCTTATAGCAACGACACGACAGAATTTCTACGGCAGGCTGCCACGTAATTTCTGGATCTGAAACTAAAATCTCCGAATCATTAAACATGGAATTTATTGGAAAACTTTTCGCGTACCTTTTATTACCTTTTGGTCTTAGTTGCATTTATCAGACCTCTATAAATTTTTTTCGTCTGTTATATTTTGGTCAATGTCTGCTCTGTTCACATTTTAAATATTAAATCTAACTCGATATTTCATGGGTACGAAATGTTTAGCGGGTGCAGGCTTATAAGAACGCCGCAAGGTGACCACTTTATTTGATGTGTAGTAACACTGATTGATTGATTAAAAGAAAATTTTAGCCTCCCTTAACCACGACAAAGATGTTCAAAGAGAGGAAGGATGAAGGCACCATTTAGGATGAAGTTAAGGGACCTCGGAATCTATGCACAAGGTGTATAAAAACAATAAGCTAAGAAAGAAGTTCATGAAACAAGAAAAAAGTTGAAGAAGAAAGTAGTAGGTGCTGAAAAACAGGACAGCAGTGAGCTGAAATAAGATGGTTCGTAACAAAAAACTTATTTTATTTCAACCAAAAGAAGGCCAACCTAACCTTTAGCTCAGGACCTCACATAATCCCCCTGGGAGCGCTAATTCCCATAGATACAATAGTTGTATCCCCCTGAGGAGTAATAGTAACGGTAAGGGAAAATGTTTCGACTTCACGTATTTAGTTATAAAGAAATTCAACAACCAGGAAATGGTTCAAGAATTTCCAATTATTTGTGAAACCACTTCATTGCTGATAGCTTTGTCAGTCAGTTTAAGGAACAAACCGACTAAGCAAATAATGATAATTGCAATATAGAATTTGAGGAGACACGGATAAAAAACGAAACGAAAATATTGATTCTATCTTTTCCTAATAACAGACACGCAAAGAGCAAGTTGCCAAAGTAAGACGTGAGCTACATGCACCATAAATTATGAACAGCTACGAGAACTAAACATAAATTAGACAATTTTGAAAATCAGCCCATAGCTAGTTTTTAACATCTAAGGTTATTCATTTATTGTACTTATATATATAGTAACTCCGAGGACTCCAGTTGGGAAAGAAGGTTGCCACTCTTTCTTCGAGGAAAGCTCTAGGAACAGCAAGATTTCGGATCCGCTTAAAACCAAAATTTCGAGGAGACTCATGGACAGATGAATGACACTAAATGGACTTGTCACCTGCAGTTCAATCTGCTTGTAAAAATTGAATTAAATCTCATGAAAACTGGGTCGCCATCCCACCATTAAATTTCATCGACATCGCATTTAAAATATTCATTGCAGTACACCATTTCAGACACGACGACTCGTTAAAGAACGCTTTGAATGACCGGTAGCATAAAATTTCGATTTCTGGGTTGCTATTGGGAAAAAGAACACGGAAGTATCAAAACGAAATTGTCCTGTCAATTGAAAATGATTTTCAATCAAAGAATTAATAAAAGACTCGGTCATATGTCCTAATGGAAGAAAAGTTAATGAATACCTTAACAAGCTCGTCTCAATACAAGCAACAATGATTTTTTTGGCACTTCATCCTGCAGAAAGAACACTAACAGGAACTTATTGTCATTTGATGAGAATATTGTGAGTTGTTTCATTTCTCATTGTCTCGTACGAAATCTACATTTCAGTTCATAAGTCATTTTGACTGCATTGAAAATTACGTATATTAGTAATTTTGATTAGGTTGGAAAGCGCATGTACTGATATCTTGCCAAATTAAAAATAGTTCAAAGTCAAACTATCAAATTAACGTTAACGTGCGTTTAAAAGCCTCGTAGAAACGTGTATGCAATCAAAGAAGTGAAAGCAAAAGCTTCATCAAAATTGGCATGAAATTTGACACCCAAGAGGACATAATCGGAGACACAATGAAAAACAGCCCTCCACATGACAAAGAGTCACTATACCTGAGTAACGCACCAAAGAAGCTAACTCTGCAACCGCTGTTATGTTGCGTACAGCTGCATGGAGTCCTTCAGTGATCTGAAATCAAGAACGGCTAACTTTAACGACAAGTTCTCATTGACATCACCTACCATACGGGCTTCTTCAACTTTTTATTTGAGCAAAAAAAAACATTCCACGAGCAAATATTTTTCATTTCACAGATCATACTAGAGTTGCATTTCGCAGGAAACAATTACAAGATATATTTATACACGATATAGGTATAATATTACTTCACTAAAATGACCATTGCATCAATTGTGACTAACGTTGTGATCACTCTCAAAATTGATCACATTCCTTACGTAAGACTCACGGTTGGTCCAAGCCCAAGAATATTTCGCTGATGCAAACCTGACGTAGCGTTCGCTATAATTTTTACGGCAGCAATGAAATGTTTTACTGCGCTATCGCTGCCGTGAACGTGGTCAATTGCAGACCATTTAGATGCGTAAGAATTATGAACAAACTCGAAAGGAGGCTGGAAAAATTCCATGTGGTTCCACTTTAATGATGAATAAACAGAGACATGAAAAATATAAAAACTCACAAGTTCAACTTGAGATTAAAACTTTAAATAAAATGTTAAAAAAGAACGATTAAAAGTTTTTTTTCCGAAAGTGCAAGGTTCTCGTTGTGACACAGCGATTGCTAGAAAATGGGAACATGGTAAATTAGATTAGTTAAATATCCCTAACCGCAACAAAGGAGTTTCAAAGAGTATACGGAAGACACCGTTTACTATGAATTTAAAGTAATTCAAAGTCTATACGTAAGGTATATAAACAAAGTAAGTTGGAAAAAAAAGTTTGTGAAACCAGATAAAAGTTGAAGAAAATAGTAGTACGTGCAAAAAAAAAAACAAGATAGCAGAGAACCAAAAAAAAACGATCAGTATCAAAACCAAAAAATTGTATTTTAGCAAAAGGAACCACCAAGCTAACCTGTAGCTCAGGACCTCACATTTTTCCCCTGCGAGCGTTGCATCCCATTGATGGACTGGGTGGTGGAGTGGACTTTCAGAAGGATATGAACTTATGAAAAAGAAAATTCCACACAAAACACGCATCGTTCTCGTAGGTAGCCCAAAGCATCTTGGTTGACTTGATCACTAGCGATGCCGTTATAGAAATTGTCATAATGTAGTTCGCCACCATTCTGTCTTTTGAAGCACTGGCAACTGCAAGGATATCCGGAGAAATCATGGCACGGTGTATTGTTAAGGTTGCGGTTGCAATTTGCTACTGCAGGAATATCATCAATAATGTAACTTGAAACTACAGGAGTATCAGGAATAATGTAACTTGTAACTACAGGAATATCAGGAATATCGTAACTTGTAACTACAGGAATATCAGGAATAATGTAACTTGTAACTACAGGAATATCAGGAATATTGTAACTTTTAACTGCAGAAATATCAGGAATATTGCAGCCTGCAACTGCAGGAATATCAGGAGAAATGATGGGACGGTGCATAGTTAAGGGAGTGGCTCACCGCATCACGCAAATCTAGTAATATTAAATTTAATAGGATTCCGATCCACAGGACATTGGTCTCTGGACTAAGACTTGCATAATCATTTCATTGGGGGCCTTGATAAGGTGAGCTGATGAAGAGAGACCAATACACTCGGGTGAATAATCATGCCTGATATGTATACTCCCAACCCAAATTCGAAATATTATAAAAAATATTGTCAATTATCTAGTGTAAATATTTTAAATGTTTTCCCCCGCATTCTGGAAATATTACTGAAAAAACTGAAAACAAGAAGGAGCGGGATGTACACCAAGAGACCAAGTTCTTTTTACACTCATCATTGTTCAATCCTTTCAGTTAATCAGCATGCGTAAAGTTCATATGATTCCAAGCTCTTTTTGTTCTTTCAAATAGAAAAAAATTAACCTATGTATATAGGCCAAAAAAATTATTAAAGCGAACTTGTAAGGCGAAAAATTTTAAATGCAAATTAAACAAAATATCGATGTTCTAAAGAAACCTATGTAAATAGCATTTTGTGGTTGAATAATTGTCTAAATCATTTACGAGCATAAACGTCCAGTGAATACAAGCTAAAGACAGAAAACGCAGCTTCTGCACACGCTTTTCAAAGATGAATTATTTTTCTTTTCGATAGTTTAAACAGGATTCTTTATTCTGTATTTCGATTTGGTATGTCGTTCACTTCCCAGATAGGTTACCAATAATGATGATAAAATCCTTTTCGCCACTTTCTACTTCCCAAAAAAATCGACCTCAAATGTTATCCCCAACAACGATTTCATACTTCATGAAATTGCTATTTTTTGTGAAAGTTTAAACTTTTCTTCATGATATCTTCGATGAAGACACCTTAAATTCAACAGTGATGATGCTATCAATCATGAAGATACAATCCTTTTCGTGATACAACTTTTGTATGTATGAAAATTAGTACACCTAGAGAGACGGCATGAAATCCCGAGATGAAGTCTTTTCTTCTGTCGAAATAGAATGTTTTTCATTACGGACCAACTTTTTCTTGTCATTACAGTCTATTTTATCCGTACCTATTGTTTTCTTCATCAATTGTTTTCTTGTCTCGTGAAATTTTTTCAATCTTGTTGTCCCAGGAGGAGCAAGGAATCCTGCGGGGAATTTGTGCATAGATTCACCACTTTTTAAAACTCCATACTAAATAGTGCCTCACACTTTCCCCTCTTTGATACATACTTCTTTGTGTGCTTTGAGAGGCCTTATTTTGTAATCTAATCTAGCCAGGAGATAGAAATATTAACATTTCAATAATGAAAGAACAAACAATTCCCACAAGCACTCTAGAATCCCTAAAAAATATGAAGACAAGGCGCTTGTGTTGTACACGTAAATATGTTAATCAGAATTGAATTGAAGCTGGAATCCGGGTCTTTTAAATCAATCTACATTTTAAATTAGAATATCGATTTGGAATCAATTAGCACTGCACAAAATTTCATGGCGCATGATTTCAGTTCCAAGTCTTGAAAGTCGCGTCTCTGTCCTGATGTTTCTTTCTTGTCCAAGTCCATTAAGAATTTCATTCAATTCAATGTCGAAGAATCGAGTAATGTCCTGTCAATTTGCATTGCTTTGGAGCTCGTTTCTTGGTCTATCAAGCCAAATTTCATTCTCAATCTTGTAAGAGAAATAAATTGTTCCTTATTTCAAATTGAAGTGTTCCAATTTTTTACGCTTCCGTACACTATGGAGAGCATTTTCAATAAGTATTTTTAGTTTTATTCGTGAGTGAAAACTCCCCAAGCTGCTGAATATGTCTTTACTATGTTCATGCTTTCTGCTACAAACCTCAGCCATCATAATGAACACATAAAATGTGCTTGGTTCATAAATTATACGAACAAATATATTGGGAGTTCTTTTGCCAGACGAGCTTTCCTTATGAAATAGATTTTGCAAAGAAAAATATCTGGAATTCTTTTGGAAGCCACATTTTCCTTAGTTCACAAATTTGACGAGCAAAAATAAAGGGAGTGTCTATGCAAGACAGCTTCCTCATGACATCGTGAGTACAATTAACGACAATGAAAAAGAAAGAGCACAAAGAGAAGAAGCGGCGAGCATTGGAAAATGACTGGTCACTCAGTAAGCCATAACTCTCAACGTACTTCAAATTTCTGATAATAGTTCGTAGTTTGATCTTTGCGGCCTCGGTAGTACAAAGATCGATAACGTTTTTGAAGGAATCAATGATTTTGTTCTTCAAAGATATCGAAAGACGTCGTTTTCTAGCAACGATCTCTATTATGATGTTGGTGAACAATGCACGAAGTAAATCTATTCTTCTCACACCTTGTTCAGCTTTCGATCTGCTTTTACAGAATGCTAATTAACACGTTGATCGTGATGTGTTAAACTGAAGTTCTACACTCAACTCAAACTCACAGTCAATCGTAGCGGGCAATTTTGAAAACAGCAAGCATCAATTGGATCGGGCCTTCATTAGCTTTGAGTAATAAAGAAAATGGAATTTGTGACTATCGGTCGGTCAGCAGCATTATAAAGGATTATTAGTTAGTTTAAGCCTCCCTATCCTCAACAAATGAGATCCAAAGAGAGGAAGGAAGAAGGCACCATTTAGTATGGAGTTAAGGGAACATGGAATCTACGCAGAAAGGGCATAGAAACAGTAAGATGAGAAAGAAGTTCATGAAACAAGATCAAAGTTGAAGAAGAATGTAGTAGGTGTTGAAAAAACAGGACAGCAGTGAACCGAAAAAAAGATGGTCCGTAACAATACAGAGACCTATTCTATTTAAAAAAAAAGAAAGCCTACCTAACCTTTAGTTCGGGCTCTCACATTGTCCTCCTGGGAGTGCTAATTCCCATAAATACAATAGTTGTATCCCTCTGAGGGGGCAGCATTATAAAAAATTCCATCCGTGTGCACCAGTGCTTCACGTCGCGATCGAAATGTTAAGTAACCATGCATGCTGATTTCCTTATACAAAATGAAAGAAATGTGACCTTTACAAATAAGCCGCAGAGAACTTTTGTTTCCTTTCATATCTTTAAATCATAACTTCCGTGAATTATTTAAAAAAAAACAAGCGGAACATGTTTCATTCAGTGATTGAGTACAGAGAATCGTAAAACGTACGAGAAAGATCGTTTGCCAAAGGTTTGCTCCACAAAATATTAATAAAAACTTCTATTAAAAATTTTCAGAAGTACCGCTACTTGTTAAATGAACAATAATTACCACTGCATTAAAGCTGTACATTGATTGCCGCAAGCTAATTTTACTGCCTCTTTGCATACCATTGATGCTTGCGAGCATTGATCCAGAAAGGGCTCATCAGTCAAAACTTTTTACTTTCGATTAACAAACAAACTTTTGTTGGCATAGCTTTCTGACAATGTATCTAGAAAAACATTTTGATTCAACCCAAGTTAAACCTTCATCATTGAGTCACCTTTTCTCTCAGGAAGCTTTTTTTCCATCTGCGAGGTCAGGAAATTTAAAAAGAATGCCAACAATTTTCAGCCAATTGAAAATAGCTCACAGTCTGGGTGGTGAATATTGCAACACTAGGATTTATTCCAATTCTACAATAGCAGTTCTCTTTTAAGGGTTTTTTTTGTTGTCTCCAAACTAAACGCAATGTGGCTAATTTGAATTTGGTTTGGCTCTTGCCAGTTGCGGTATACTCAGTTGAAAGCGTAGAATGTGCAGCAATGTTTAGCAACTTGTCTCAAATTTACGAGCTTGAACAACGCGATCAACTCGAAGCTCTTGGTCAAAATTAATGCGACAATCAATACACACCGTCTCAAAATTTCCAACAGGATATTGCGTTCGCAACCGAGTTTGTTTTCGGACGAACCTGAACCGTTTCTTGAGCGTAAACAGAAGCTCAATCAGGCTCACGACGGCGCTGCGTTACTCTCGTCGATAAAACGTCCCTCCTTGAAGTCCCCTATGAAAGTGTTATGATCTTGGGAAGTTGGGCTACCAGTAGAAATGCCGTCTTTGAAAAGACTCTTTCATGCTACCGAATAACATTGCTTTCATTCGGAATCGTCAGCTCGATGTGGGCTGGGCAAAGAATTACACATTCAAATGTAAAGAAGTGCTGTCGCTTTGGAATGACTTTAAAATTTTTCTGGGCTTCGTATTAGCCAATTTTGTTTACCCGGGCAATGCGTTGGGTTTTTGAGCCAAAAAATTCTGATTTTTGTTGTTCGTTAGTATTTCTCATGCTTGAATTATTATAGCAACATGTTGATTCAAGCTAACAAATGAAGGAGTAAGTACTTTTAGTCCGAAAGGATGCAAGTACTTGTGGCACTTGCATGTGAAATCTGGAATTTTATCCGAAAGCATGCAAGTGCTTCAGTTACAATCGTTGTTAAGAGTCGCAGAACAATTATTCTTCGACGTCCGTTATACGGTAATTCTAATTTTAAGATCTAAGACACTACATCCGTACGAATTAGTATTCTATAACCACGGATAAAGTTATTGGAGACGTATTAAAATATTTAAAATTCATCAAAAATTTCCTTTTATAGCTCAAACAGAAAGAATGCTTTATAATAAAAATAATCACTATTTTATAATTGAAGGAGAATATAAGGAAGGAGAATGGCACCATTTAGTATTGTCTTGAAGGAATGCACAAACTACGCACGAGAGGCATGGAAAAAGAAAGTTGTGTGAGAAGTTCATGAAACAAGATAAAAGCTGAAGAAAGTAGGTGTTGAAAAACAGGACAGCACTGAACCGGAAAAAGCTGATCCGGAGAAATGTAAAAAATCTGTTCTATTTCTACAAAAGGATTGCCTACTTAACTTCTAGCTCGGGACCTCATATATTCCCCCTAGAAACGCTAATTCACATAGATGCAATAGTTCTATCCCCGTGAGGGATCCTCAACTTTAATTATACACTTTAAGTTGATTTCATCAGACCAGACAATTTTGGCCCTATTAACAGCCTCCCAATTTTCACGCTTATGCAATAACAGGACACTCTCTTTATGTTTATGACTTGCCTGTGCCATCAATGGCTTCCTTTTAGCCTAGCAGCCTTTGATACAACCTTATAATAACCCTGTTCTCACAGTTAGAACCGATAATACATTGTCAGAGGCTTCGCATAACTCAGCGGGAAAGTTTTTTTGTATCAGTGAATGAAACAATGTAATACATGTGACATCTGAGATATAGTCGACTGAAGGCAAGGTGGTTAATTGCATCCAAGTGGAGGCATTCCTCCAATATTTGATATATTGGAGCATCGGCGATGCCTTCTAAAACGCTCGCTCTTCCCTTGAAGTTCTGCTTCTTTTCTATGCTTGAGCACCGCGATTCTTCAAGTTGTTGGTTTCATGTAACTTTTAATGGTTGCCTGCATGCTTTTTGCCAGCTGTTTAATTGTTTAACTATTGTAACTTGAAAGAGAACTTTCTTTCATCATGGCACTGATTTGAGCACCTGGAGTTTTTCTACGCAGAGCCGTTTTCAACTATATGAAATGTCAATTAATAATTGCTTTTGTTGCAGTTGAATGTGATTACTAAAATCAGGACCAAACTTTACATGAAAAATAAATTATGTTATATAAGCTCAATAATATCTCAACAAATTTTGGCATGCAACAGTAATTAAAGGAATAGTACAATGCAAGTTTAAAACCCTTCTGATAGTGACTTCAGTTTTTTGAGTGCAAGCTACCAAAACATATCATTATTTCTCTACTTCGACCCGTTCGTTACACTGGTTGCCGCAGGCTTCAACCATCGCTGCAAGCAGACTTCTTTTGACTACACCAAACATAGCGTTAATCTGAATGTAATCAATACAGATTTTCTCGTACAACGTTCCAAATCGTGGAACAGCTTATTGCAACGCCTTCAAAATTCCAGAATCTCAAAAGGCTCCCTCCAGACCGTTTTTAGTGACAGCTTAGATTCTATGGGATTTCTAACGATAGGCGATTAGTAATTCGCTCCTTGAATAGGGTCAAGCTGGTATTTTAAATCATATTGGACGAGCGCATGTTTTACAGCAGAATGTATGCAGATACATAGTGAAAGATTCTTCGAGCAGCTTTGGAGTTGAATTGATGTAAGGAAAACTTCTAATGTCTTCCCAGTTCATGGAAATTAAAAAAACAAGATACGCATTTTCGGAATGAGGAATGTAGGCAAATCTATCACGGTTCTTTTCATCATTAAGTAGAATTTTACAATATGTAGGTATATTTCAGAAATGCCACACGTGTGTATATTTTTCGTAGAATTAACTTTTTCGTTACATAGGGACAAATTTTCCAATAGAAACTTTAATTAACGACTTGAGTAAACGTCCGAAATTTTAAACTCTACGAAAGTTTACAAAAAGAATCTTTTGGATGAGCGTGAAACTCAGAGGTGCTGAGCCGAATCCGCGAATGAATTGCAAATATCTAAAACATTCCCGTAGTTAAGCTCTATTATTACAGAGCAAGCCTCGCTAAAGCACGGCGGATCCAAGCACACTAATTTAGCGGGCTTGCCGGTAAGATCGTCTAATTACGGACCACCTGGGAAGGCTCCTGCTTGACAGGACTAACAGCGTGGGAGACTGCAATAACCGTTTTGCATTAGCCGGACTTTCCTCGAGATGGGAGGTGATTCAACAAAACCCACGACTCGCACCCGAGAATTCATGTCGTAATCCCCTGGATTCACGGACATGAGAATATTCAGAAACGCAGCGGCTGCCACGGAAACTTCAGAGTGAAAGGAATTTCTCAATAGTTTTGTGATTAAACTTGTGGCACATGAGATGATCTCGGTATTTTTAGAATGTTACAAAATTCTATATTGAGAACAAATTTGATCCTGACACGTTCAGAAATTCTGTTTGATACTTCAGACGTCGCTACATGTCTAGGTTTTCTAAAGGATTTAAAACATTATTCGCTCATTAACAAAGTAATTGAATAAAATCTGACAAAGAGAAACCCTTGATTTTAAAGGTAAATAGCTCTGGTGAACTTAGAAATAGGATCAGATTTCACAAAGGATCGTAACGAATTCAAAACGTGTTAGAAAAGATGCATGTCTTTGGAATGAACATCAATTTTTTAGTTAATGGAACAACTCGTCGAGTTTAAAAACATAAAAACGGAGAAAACACAAACGGTAATGATGTGCCACAGCTCGTGGTGTGAAAAACAGACGGCGATTGATCTCAACATGAGGATGAAATTTATAGAATGCAGGAAAAAAGACCCTGTTAAATAGGCATTCAAAATGCTACGCACAATTGTACAATAAATACATGTAATTACCGGCACGCTTCTATAATTTCTCCAATATCGTTTAACTGCCCAAAAAACGGAAAGCAATTAGGTTTGTCAGTCATCTGACACTCGTACACGAGTTGCACGATAGTCAGTGCAGCTCTCGCACTTTTATCCTCTTTTTATGTTTGATTAGAAGAATGTGTTGAATAATGACGCTAATTTACCAGCCTGAGCGCGCTAAAACTCCGATAATGCAAGAACTGCTGACTACGACGTCAACTGATGACCAGCCTCTGAAGTTTAGATTATATTTGCTGCTGAGAAGAGAAGCGTTTGTTCCTCATATCGTTAAAGGCTTTCCAAGGATTCCACTGCATTTCACATGCTTCAAAGTTTGCGCAACTAGAGCAAGGTCTCTTATATGCACCGCTGAGTTTATGACAGGTCTGACATTCAGGGATTAACGAGAACAATTCTTGGTATAGGTCAAGGATTTCTTAGCCATTTTCAGTAAACTTTCTTGCTATTAACCCTTTGCTTCCCGACGGGAACTCCAGTTCCCAGATGGCTAGTGCTTCCAGTTTCGGGGAATTGACAAAATTTCAGGGTAATTTAATTAGTAGGGAAATAAATGAAAGTAAATGACAAAATTATGGCAATTAATAATATTCCTGCAAATATGTTTTTAGACACTCCAGAAGTTTGACACGTACAATTTGCTATTGATATCCACTCAATGTAAGCTTCAAAGTCTATGCAATACATTTAATACCTTTTTTATTCAACATGAACAAGTTTTCCATACCCTCATGTATTTACAGATAAAATGAAGTAAAAACTGAATTGACATTTTTTCTCATATTTTTCGACCATTTTTTTGGCGTCGAAGCACTCCTTTTTAAAGCATTGTTTTTTTTTGTTCAATTTAATGCTTTGACCACGGAGTGAGACAAATGTGTCCCACTAGGTAAATTGATCATACACGCACCAATGTAAATGTATAACATTTCAAACCATTTTTCGACTTTTTTTGAAGGAATTTTATCATACCATGAAAATATCATTGAGTTCTTACATTTAGTACATTTCTTATAAAGGACGGAAACTCTTCAAACAAATAAATCGATTTTGCTAGGTTTTTTACAACCTAGAAATCAATTTTACAACAAGCGCAATCGTAGTTCACGTGTTAAAAAGGAAGTAAGCACCTTACAGAAAAAAACACGCATGGGCAATTTTGCTGATATTTCAGGGAAATGACTGAAATTACCTTAGACAATTTTTCCCTCAATAATTGGGAAGAAAAGGGTTACACTCAATTGTTAACTGATTTCTGTTACCGCTCAATTAACACTTTGGTCGCGACGTGAGCCGCTGGTGATCATGGAAGGGAATTTTCACACTGCTACTGGCCGGCCATTTTCAATAATACTCAATCGAAGCTTGATAAAGGAACAATCCAGTTAATGGTAGGTAATATTAATATTAATGACTAAACTTGACCATAAATTAGAATTGAAAATTGAATTTCAGTTTAGCTCATCGTCATCAAATTATTAATGCATTATTATTATTATTAATTTTAAGCACTCTGTGGAGCTCGAGTTCTGGTGACATCACAATGGCTCAAGATTTGGATGCCCCGGCTAAGCACGTTCACCGCGTTTCCGTGGTTGTTGACGGTTTGTTTGGTAAGGTTGTAGGTATCAAAATTGAGAAATTGTCTTTACTGTTCATATACAGTTTTATCCTTCCTTAGAAATATGAAAAATACAACTGCACGATATTTCACCTCGTATGATATAATTATTTTTTTAAGAAGGGTTGCGAAACCTGAAATGTCATTCATTTATAAAGGTCCGCGAATTAACAATTAATCTTATTAGTACACATTTGACCCAATACGCGGGGAACGTGTTAAATAACGAAGCTGGCAGAAGATGACGTAAGCATTTCGATGAGACACAAAGGTGAAATGAGGATACAGCTAAAAAGTAAAGACACTCTTACGGAGGGTCGGTTGCAGGGCTTGATGTCCCTCACAGATGGGCGAGTGGGAAGTTCAGAACGAAAGATAAGGCTGACCTGGCAACAAATCGAAACTTGTAGCAGTCTCGTGCTACAAAAGATGCTGATTCTGTAGATTAGATTAGATAGGTTACTTGAAGCCTCCTCGACCATAACAGATGTGTTCCTAGCGAGGAAGGTAGAAACGGCCATTAGTGTGTAATTTAAAGGAATGAGGAATCTAAGGTGAAATTCTGTTTCAACACCTAGCTCATTGAAAGATTTGATTATGTTAAATATTTGTTAAGCCTTCCTCACCACAATAAAGGTGTCCCTAATAGAAAAAGGAGGGAGGCACCAGTTAGTATGGAAGGGAATGAGGAATTTAAGCACAAATTGTGGTCTTAGCACCCTCCGCGTTAAAACAGCCAAGCGGAAAGACCTATCGTAGCTGAAGAAGAAAGCAATAGGTGCTGAAAAAAGGACAGCATTGCACCGACAAAATGATCCGCGGCAAAATAATCTGCATTGATTTTCGGTTTCATCGAAATATATTTTGATGAAAAAAAATTTCATCAACCTTCAGCTCAGGGCCTCACTTCATCCCCATGGTGCTGCAGTTGCTAGCTTAGGTTACTACATCAATAAATTTCTTCTTATGGTAACATTGCAACGCTAATTTTACCATCTAACACCAATTCAACAATATTACTTACGGGTAACCTATTCAGGAAACATCAGGGGCTGCGTTATACGAAACACCGAAACTCAAAAACTTAAAGTTTTCAAATTCGCCAGTCTTCTCAATCATGAAAATTTGTCATCATTCAAATATGAAAAACAGTTCACTATCTGAAAGCAGATGCAATATTAATGCCTTACCTAAACAAGATATTAAGTACTTGAAATCAGGAAAATATTCATACTGTAGATGAACGGGACGGAAAGAATGACTTAACAAAAAAGAAAGAAGTTAAGTTTGTCATATTTTTCAACTCGCTAATCTTCTAAAGCATCCTTCATCGAATGATGCTGGTTCAACAGATTAGGTTAGATAAGTTTGCTTAAGGCTCTTAACCACAGCAAAGGTATTCCAAAAAGAGGAGGGAGGAAGGGACCTCTTAGTACAGAATTCAGAGAACAGGGAAAAGGAGCATAAGCTGTGTCACAACACCGCGATCATCAACGCAAATGAGAAAATACATCAGGCTACAAGAACTTATGCAGTTTTGAAAGCCAAAACTTCCTCGGACCTTCTTTAATGGTCTTTCGCCAAAATTCACGCGTTCCTTCACTGTAGCTCGGCAATGGGGCAGATATGCACAGCGCAACCGCGTCTGCAACTAATGGAAAGCCTCCATTTCAACTGCACACTCTGAGCTTGACAACCGCATGAGGATCAAACAGGTGCGAAAATTAGCCCTGAAACTTCGTTTCAAAATGCAATACGATCAGAGGAAAGTCAAATAGGAACTGACGGAGATGCTTGAATATGAAAGTGTAAAGTTTATTACGAAAGTAGATTAGATGATAGGTTAGTTTTAAGCCTCCCTAACAGCTACAAAAAACGAGCGTATCGAAGAGAGGAAGAAGGAAAGCAAAAACTGGTTTCTCGGGTCTAGCGGGCGCGCTAGCGCGCCCGCTAGACCCGAGAAACCAGTTTTGGATATGGATATTAGGATATGGATATTATATGGATATTAGGATATATAGGGATATTATATGGATATTATTAGGATATTATATGGATATTATTAGGATATTATATGGATATTATTAGGATATTATATGGATATTAGGATATATGGATATTATATGGATATTATATGGATATTATATGGATATTATTATATGGATATGGATATTAGGGAATGCGGAATATATTCAGAAGGGGCATAGAAACAGTAAGTTGGGAAAGAAGTTAATGAAACAAGATAAAAGTTGAAGAAGAAAGTAATAGGTGCTGAAAAACAGGATGACAGTGAACCGAAAAAGGTGGTCCTTAACATAGCAAAAAATATTTTATTTAAACAAAAGAAGGTCTACCTAACTCCCAGCTCAGGATCCCGCACATTTTCCCCCTGAGAGCGCTAATTCCCATAGATACACTAGTTGTATCCCCCTGAGGGGTATTGCGAACGTAACACGTTGCGTATTTTTAAGAAGAGATCATGTCCATGGCCACTAGTGTTTTCTCCAGTGGATCTACTAAAGGGAGTTGTCAGTGCATGCACACTTCAAGGTCGTAAGTTGTATCGCACGTCGCAAGTTGAATCATGCGTCGCAAGTTGACTCATGCATCGTAAGTTGAACCATGCGTCGTAAGTTGAACCATGCGTCGTAAGTTGAACCATGCGTCGTAAGTTGAACCATGCGTCGTAAGTTGAACCATGCGTCGTAAGTTGAACCATGCGTCGTAAGTTGAACCATGCGTCGTAAGTTGAATCATGCGTCGTAAGTTGAATCATGCGTCGTAAGTTGAATCGCGCGTCGTAAGTTGAATCATGCGTCGTAAGTTGAATCATGCGTCGTAAGTTGAATCATGCGTCGTAAGTTGAATCGCGCGTCGTGAACTGCATCACAAGTCGTTAACTGCATCACAAGTCGTGAACTGTATCACAAGTCGTGAACTGCATCACAAGTCGTGAACTGCATCACAAGTCGTGAACTGCATCACAAGTCGTGAACTGCATCACAAGTCGTGAACTGCATCACAAGTCGTGAACTGCATCACAAGTCGTGAATGGCATCACAAGTCGTAAACTCGATCGCAGTTCGTCAACGACATCGCATGTCGTAAACTACAGCACGTTTTGTTAACTGTAACCCTTGGTCGAAAAATGTAGGGCATATCTTAAACTGTAAGAACGAAATCCACCACACCGTAAGCTTCGGGTCCCTAAACTGCGCATCGCAAATTGCAGCATCGTAATCCGTTGTATCGTGAACATAATAAGCCGCAATGTCGTAAGCCACGTCGTCGTCCACTGGTGTGTCGTACTAAGTTGCATCGGACACTGGCGTGCCGTGCACTGGTCGTAAGGTGGTCCTGTCGTAAGCTGTCGTATTGTAAGTTACGAAGTCTTTAACTGACCATTGTGCCTCACCTACACATCGCATTTGACCCGTCCATCTCAAGACACTTCCAGGTTAACATTTCATCCTACTTTTACACCCATTTTGATCATATCTTTATTCCCATATAAACTAGAATTGATTATGTGTTAGCCTTTTCTACCAAAACAAAAGTGTCCATAGGTGAGGATTAATTATTTTGGAACTAAGGATATCGGGAATCCACACACAAGGTGTGTCCCCACACCCTGCACATGAAAACAAAAAAAATTGAAAAAGTTTACGAATTAAGATAAAAATCGAAGAAAATTAATTGTAGCCGAAAATAAGGACAACAGCGAACCGAAAAAAGGTGGTTCGTTATAAAATAAAAATAAAGATTCTATTTAAAAAATCGTGCTTAACTTTCAGCTCTGGACGTCAAATTTTCTTCCTGGGAGCGCTAATGAATACAGATATAACTGTTTAGTCTCCCTGAACGTTCACGAATAACAAAATTCTGTAAGACATTCATGGTTAAGAAACAAATCTTAATTTTTTTTAAAATTGAGATAATTTCGAAACTACAATTCAACACCCTACATGGGCCAAAAAAGTTATTGTCAATATTCATCAGATTAGGCTATACAAGTTAATTTAAGCCTTCCAGATACCTTGAAGTATTGTAGGGAGTAAAGGGAACGCAGAATCTATGCGCAAAGTGTGTTCCCACGCAAGATCCCTTGTGCATAGGAACAGTAAGTTAAGAAAGATGGTCATGAAACAAAACAAGAGTTTAAGAAAAAAAGTCAGAAGTGCTGAAAAACAGAACAGCAGTGAACAGAAAGAAAATTCTCAATGAAACAGAAAACATTTTATTTCAACAAAAGAAGACCTACTTAACCCTCAGCTCAGGACTCACATTTTCCCCTTAGAGTGCCAATTCCCATAGACACAATAAGTGAAACCCCCCTTGAGAGCAGTATCCATCAGATTTAAGAAGTAATTTCGCTTCATTCAAACGACACTTCCTAATGCACTTCGTCTTCCTGATTGCATTTCGATTTTTCCAATTGAGAAAACCTTCAATTGCGCTTTTGTTGATGCCCAAAAGATCGTTCCGTTTGGCGTGAGCCTCAGCATTGAGGCTCTTCCCTCGGTGACAGTCATTCCTCTCAAAAGGAGACACTAAGAGGGAGATCAACTCCAATCGAGGCTTCTTCAGAGAATTGGTTGTTGCTACAATTTGCCATCCTCTACGGCATGTATAGATCACTCTTTAGCATCCTTCCTCCACGGCTTCTTTTATTTGATTCGTCCACCCTTATTTGGGTGCGCTTAAGGCTAACCGAGATGTACTTTTGTTTTCTTCCAGCCTGCTATTATGCATCGAATGATATTAAGATTTTAATTTATGACCCCCTAGCCACAAAAAAACGATCTCAAGGAAGCTAATATGGACTCCAGAAAATGACGAAACTATCCACAAGGTGTGTTTTCACTCAGAATACCCTGCGCATAGAAACAGTGAGTTAAGAAGGATAAGGAAGAAAAAGACAAAGAAGAGATGGTGAAGAAGGCATGCAAACTAGAAGTAAAACGGGCATGAAATAAAAAATCCGAAAGGACCTTCTATAACTCAGGTATCTAACAGTATCAGATTACCGTTCAAGTAATTTACAGTAATTAAATTCAAACGTTCGTTGCGGAATAATTATTTTTATAACATTTTTTTACATTTTAAGGTGCATTATTTGCAAAGACTAATCTCTGGACGTCTATTTTTGTACTGTTTACAAGGCTTTTCACTGTTTTTTTTCAGTCCCACCTATTAGGCAAGTCTAAGGTTCTTCTACATTCTTCAGAAGGGGTTCTATTCTACGCCCCTCTTGAATTCATGATGAAAGAAATGTACCGGATTTAAATAATCTGAAGTATCTCTGTTCTCCTGCATTTTCAAATGCGAATTTTAATTGAGCTATTTGCTAATGAGCCCGGGCATTGTCCTGGTTTTTCTACGGTATCATTCTCATGACATCTAAATGAACAGCACTTCGGCGTAAACAACAACAATGCAAGAAGTCAAAGCACAAGAACATTAAAGAAGGGAAAGTTGGAAAAAGTTGGCTCCGTTTTGTAAGAAACGATTGTTATACTCCTAAAATAAATCCCGTGCTGCACAGTTTCTGCGAAATACGCTGGTAGCAAACTGAGTCTCACACAATAATGTTTTGATACAAATTTACTGCCAATCCTACAACTCAATCTTCCTTTCTGAAAAATAATTTCAGTTGAAGTTATCTGATGTATGATTCATTATTTTGATAAGAAGTTGACGTTGAAAATTATATCAAGACATGTAGAATATTTTTTCCAAGTTTCAAGATGATTTTCATGTTACAAAATTTCTGCACAAAGACACAGTGTATTTCAGAATTCTTCTACACGTTCCCCGCATATTGGGCCACATGTGTTCCAATGTGTAAATTGCCCATTTATGTACCGGTATAAATGATCGTCATTAGTATTGGTTTGCGACTGTTTTAAAAAAGAACTTTTACCAAACGAGGTAAAATGAGATCGTACAATTGTACTTTACATATTTATTAGGAAGAATAAAAATTTATTCAAGCCGTAAAGTTGATTTTACAACTCTGCCACTTACAACCTAACCAAACCAACCGTTCACAGCCGCGGAAACGCGGTGAACATGTTAAACAAACTTCAACCAAAGGTTCATGTACTCGTAGGTTGAATAAGTATAATTTACTCAAGGGGGTATCCAAAAATATTTAGTTTAAAAGTGACGAAGACTTAAAAGGTGATGACGGACCTATCTCTTGGCCACCCAAGACTCCTGATATGACTATAGCCAGGAACTAATCATCAGGATCATTGATGCCTGGGCAAAGATTGCTGAAACTCCTGGTGTCTTCGCACTGGTTCGGCAATCATTCCACCGGCGTCTCAGAGCATGCATCACAACAGATGGGTGGAATTTCGAACACCTAATGTGACGAACAACTTGAGTTTAAGTTTTGCATTCTTGTAACGTTCGCCTATTAAGTATTTCATTTTCAAGCACTAAAATGCTCGATATCACTTATTAGTCATAGTAACTTTTGAACCAAGCATTGTTGGATATTCTTCGATTGAGTAAATTGTGTTAATTTGATCTGCACGAACATTCGGTTGTAATTTGTTCAAAAAATTCAGAAACACCATGCATGACGCAAGCTTAGATAGCATTTGATGGAAGCTATTTCCAGCGTACAAGGGCGAAAGAAACTAACATTCTCTTCTGATGCATGAATTGCTTGCATTTTTTCGCTTGTTAAGAAAAATCTAAAATGCGTGCATTTTTGGGAGCTAATGTCGGAATTGAGTAGTGTGCGATGTCTTCTACAAACGTAACCAATGCTAATCTACTTCAACCTACATTAACAGTAAAGCACATTTTAGTTTTGATATTTTCAAGTCTCAAGTAATCTCGAGTAGAGGGAAAGGTATTCAACGCTAAAATTTTTACGAGGCGCTTAAGACACTTAACTCGGAACCTTATTTCATCATCCATCACCGGGGATATTAAGCAGAGAACATCAAGAAGCCACAAAAAATACTATCAGGCGAACCATGTCCGTCTCAATCTGCGGTCTTCACGTTTTTGCTTAAACTTCCACAGGCTCGTCCGCGCCAAGACGAGCAATAATCATTCCCTGGAAGGCTGTAAAGAGAGACCGTCTTTTACGAGCAGCTCTGGAGACTCGGCTACGGAGACTCGGCTCGCTTCGGGCAGCCTTCGGAATGCCAAAACCAATTCACAGGCACAAACCAGGAAAAATTCCTTGGGATTCTCTCAATAAATTATCGTCCGGAACGTCATAAATGAATGTTAATTTGTTATTAAACCCATAGTGAAATTCAAGTTCAGAACAGTTTCCATTCAGAATATCAAAATAAGAACTTTTGACTTCTCATTAGGAGAATCAATTTTGCCCGACGACTTTCTTCTCCACATGAATAGGTGATCACGAGATTTCGAAGCATTCTAATATAAACAAAGAATAACATCGAGCATTTTTGTAATTATATCGATAGAATTATTTACTGTTTTCACTACTTCACTGAACACTTCGGCTCCCAAATTCATCCAGACGGAGCGAGAGGACCAGGGGTCATCATTTTAACGTGAATGGGAGGCAGAAATTATCGGTACCACCGGAAACCATCAGAAATGAAACACGGTGCAGAAATAATAAGGCAGGGTGTAAGAAACGAATTTGCTTAGGATTGGCAAAGATAGGAAGCCTCATACAGTCGGGTATGAATAATAATGTGAGCATGCTGGCTCGAGATCGCTTGCAAGATACATATGAGAACTGAGAAGACAGCTATCTCTATACATTTTCTGTGGTATTGGTAGCGGTACGAACTAGAGATAAAATATTATCTTAACTACAATGAACTTACTGACAATAAAATCAAATACAAGACGTTACGTTAGCATAGCAACGGTATTCACAATAGCGAATGCAATGCATATCTAGGAAGTCACTGTATTTGTACTGTAAATTTATTCAGAGTACAAAAAACACATCATTCAAATCACCGAAAATTCTTTCCATGATTGGATTGTCTTCATTTCTTTATGTTCCTGGAAGGTGAACGAAAGTTGAACGCATATGTGGAAAGGTGAACGAAAGTTTCGAGCGTCCCTAACTGGATCGGAAATTATACTGTTTTACACCAAACTAAAGGTATTTGCGCATTCAAACAACTGTATAATTAATGGGTAGTCAAAGCAGGATTTGAATATACGTGAAATTGATTCAAAAGGCAACTTACACCAGCACCAAGAATAGGTCGATATTGAGTTTAATGCGCTAACGGAAATTAAAAACTTCTGTTTCAATAAATCACTAAAGGAACACATTTAAGAACATTTTACACAAATGCTATTTTGCTCGCTCATGCGTAATTTTCGAGTTATTAAACTTTGAAATTATAGGAACGTCGTATGTAACAGTGAAAAAACGGACACATAAATATGTTTTAATATGATATTGACGTGATGATAAATTAGAATAGGTTAGGTAACATTAGGTTAGTTGAATAAACTAAACTAACCAAAACAAACATAAATAAACCTAAATAAACCTAAATAAACCTAAATGAACCTAAATAAACCTAAATAAACCTAAATAAACCTAAATAAACCTAGATAAACCTAGATAAACCTAGATAAACCTAGATAAACCTAGATAAACCTAGATAAACCTAAATAAACCTAAATAAACCTAAATAAACCTAAATAAACCTAAATTAACCTAAATAAACCTAAATAAACCTAAATTAACCTAAGTAACCTAAATAAACCTAAATAAACCTAAATAAACCTAAATAAACCTAGATAACCCAATAAACCTAAATAACCCAAATAAACCTAAATAAACCAAATAAACCTAAAAAAACCTCAATAAACCCAAATAAACCTAAATAAACCTAAATAAACCTAAATAAACCTAAATAACCCAATAAACCTAAATAACCCAAATAAACCTAAATAAACCTAAATAAACCTAAAAAAACCTCAATAAACCCAAATAAACCTAAAATAACTTACCCTAACTTAGCTATCCCGACACTGATGGTTTCCGCCAAAATACTGCGCGTGTTCCAACAACGCAGGTATGTGACGCAGCCGAATATATAATTTTGTTCTTACCTGAACGTAATTCATGTTAGGTCTCGAAAATGACGCATCAGCGATCAAAATGTCAATCGTGTGAGACGTTTTTAAATGGGCTCTTTTATTGATTCTTGGGAACCAAATTCAAAAATTCCGTAAGCGCATTAAACTCAACATGGACCCAAGAATTTGGCATTTTTAATTTGTATGAAGTTAGTGACTAATTGTTGGTAAAATTCTAAATTCAAAATGCTAGAAGGCCTTTCATATACTGTAAATCAAAGAAAGTTTCACGGAAGGCTGGTTTTCAGTTCTGCTACCTACAACTTAACCTAACTAACTGAAGCAGAATTGGAAAACCAACTTTACACCTCGGACACTTGTCTATCGTTTGTTGAGAAGTGTGAAATGAACAATTACACGATATTATACCTCGTGCTCTAAAATCTAACAAAGAAATAGTGAAATAACCGAAATACTATTCATTTACACCGGTACGTTATTGGCAATTTACATTGGGGATATTTTTATGCAAAAACACGTAGTTTGGGCTTCAGAGCGGCCGAAATTGGAAAAAATAGAGTGAAACATTACATCGACAGGAATTCGTACATCCAATGGTCTCAAAAGATTTAATCGAAGTCACATTCTATGATCAATACGAAGTATTAACACTTAATCGTAAGATAACATCAAATTATACGTAAAGAATGAAAACGAAACAAACAGCATCGTAAGCCTACCTGTCAGAACATTTTCCATCATGAGAAAGTTTCCCGGACACTCCAACCGTCTTTTGATGACACAAATGCTATTTCTCACGCCCTCAGGCTTCCACTTGCAAAAATTTGGCGAAACCAATCACAATCTCTGTAACGACGGCATTGGTCGGACACTGGCGGACAGGCGACTGCAATCCGAAAGATTGGAAGCTCGCGGAATGCGCTTGAATATTCCCTTGCCAGGCGCTGCGGCTGCCTCGGCTGATACGGAATGGACGGATCTGTCCGATTGATAGTTAAAGTAAATGTAAAGTTCCATCTCAAAACGGAAACATAACATTGTTTTTACGTCGAATGTTGGAGTGTTTTAGAGGCGAGCTTCTTCAAATTCGCCGTTGGTTGTCCAAGAGATGAACGAGTTTTCAAATATAAGGCATTGAAAGGGTTTTTGAATCTAAATAGCATGTCCATTTATTAGAATTTTTCAATGAATATATGCTAATTTGTTCTCTAAATAGTACCATGAACTTTATTACAGCTCTGGCATACTGAAAAATAGCTTCAAGCTTCATGATCCAAACTCTACATAAGAGATGCGAGGCAACAGCTGTGATGAAAAATTGACAAAGTTCCCTCGGTGCTCATAGAAATTTCTGCAACAAAAATAACGAATTTTGAAAGAAATAAAATTTGGTGCGCTAATGTTGGAAATTATGGCATAAAAATATACTGATTAGAGGTCGGATTGTCAGCTATTTACATCGTCGTTATTGTTCAGCTGACAGCGTAAGTTAATAATTTAAGTCGTAGATGAGGTAATCTAGTAGATATTTCCTTTGGCGTCAGTCCTCTTAAGATAGAAAAGCCTTAATAAAAGAGAAGAAGTGCCCTGCCTCCAGCGGGGGATAACGCAAGAGAACTCGTTATTGAGGTAACTTCGAGATAAGGGTGATTATTGTACATAAATATAAGATATGCGTCGCAATCAGTCTTTTTCACAATATCCATTAAAAGCTTACATTAATTATACATGACTTGAATTACATGATTTATTGCAAAGCGTGTTTCGATTTTCTTACCCGGAGCTAAAATAATGTGGTACCTTCTAACATTTTGGAAGTAAAAGAACATAACCAAACCAAGTACAAATCCAAAGAACATAAAATACTTGAAATACATTGTCACCCGTTGGAAGGAATAGCAGTCCCGTAAGAACGACTATTTCAATTCAGAAAACGCTTGTTTTCACGTTTTTCATGAATGAATTTTTTTTAACTTTAATTGAGCTGTTGAAGAGCATTATCTGGAAACGGAAATGCAGATGTTGAAAGTGGTAGGAATTGTTCGTAGTTTTCGATTTAAAGTAGGAATGACCGCGTATTACCTCTGCTTTCTATAATTAAGCTGGAAAACCCCTCTGCAACTGACAAGTCTGCTTCGAAGTTGCGTAACGAGACACCTTTGATTGATCGTGTCCAGGCTAACAAGCGTCGCTGTAGCAACAGATTATGATTGCAGAAAATCATGAGCTAAGTTGTTTCTTTTCATCTTCTATTTGCACGTTGATTCTTTCGGTGGGAGGGTGGAAGACAGCCGAAAACAATCTCATATGCTCGGAATGGGTAAGAAGTGAGAATTGCAGAGCATGCCAATATATTATTTTGAAAACAAACTGGAGCAAAGCACGCTCACATAAATGAGAACATGCTAACATAAATGTGAGTATACTCACGTAAAAGAAAACATGCAAACATAAATGAAAACATTGTAAAATAGATGGAAACACGCTCACATGAACGGGAACATGCCAACATAAATGTGAGTATACTCACGTAAAGGAAAACCCGCAAGCATAAATGGGAACTATGTAAAATAGATGGAAACACGCTAAAATAAATGGAATCATGGAATCATATAAATGGGAATATGTCAACATAAATGGGAGTAAAACAATTTAATTTTCCGATCTTGACCGTCCTGTCTATATTCTTATCCTCTAAACCACACATGAATTAAATTTTAGCTCTAAAAATATTTTATTGCTAGTTTACATGACGTTGATACTATTCCTTTCAACAACACGAATGATTTCCAATTACATAAATTCAGTAAAATACTTCGTACCTTCATTTTCAAGACCTGTTTTCCTCCTAATTTAAAAGTTCGAGGCCAAAGATTTTCGAACAAGATTTTGGAACAAGATTTTGGAACAGCAACTATCTAATTTCAAAACTGTGAGTATAACGAGGAGTTGACATGCAACGATTTCCAGCAGCTAAGGTATTCTTAACACCAAACTCATACAACATCTAGACTATGGGAGCCACCAAAGAAAGTACTAGCCACTAATGGTTAAATCTGGGTGCTCTTTCTGAGACGACTGCAGGAGGTGACATGCTTTAATTGTTCAAAAATTCCACGCTGATGCTCACCTAATTGAGACCTTTGGATAGTCGCATCCGTAACACAAAAACAGAACGCTGTACTTCGGACGAGAAAGTTCCGGGTTCAATTGTCTAACAGCGCGCCACATTTGCAGGAGCAGGCAGCTCCTCTGGTGATGTAAAAAGCTGACGTGTTGCAAGACACGTTTGCTGAGACCCTCCAACATAATGAACATGTATTTCACTCTTTTCTATTCAAGCTATTAGCTGAAAAGTCATTGCAGTTGCAAAAGAATTCAGTTGGAGGGATCGTTATATTTTTTGAATGTTTCTTATGAATTCAAGGTTTGATGTCGTCAGTCATAGCTATTTTTTCGGATGATTTTTGGCGCCATGTTGATATACGTATTAGTATATTGCTCTCATGAATTTGACGCTCAGTTGAAAAAAACAAAAGCTTATTCTTAGGTTTCACTATTTTTATTGAAGTATATAAATTTAAAGATTTTGCGAGGTTTCACAAAAGTAACACTTAGTTATTCAAATCATAAGATATAATTTTTTTCTCAGATTATCATCGCCGTAGATTTCACTTCCCTATCACCTTTTCAGCCAAGTCAATGTCACAAAACAGTTCACTACTCCTGTTCCAAATCTTTTTGGTTTTGTAACATTACATTGCTATTTCCCAGTATCTTAATCCAATGCAGACATGAACAAGACAAGAAATTTCCCTGTGTCTCGGCTCAGTCCAGACGTGCGCACGTCAAAGAATTTGAATTTATCACGGATTCAAGCACAGAACTTAGCGCTGCACTGTTCTTAACTACTCATCGCTTCCATTTTAACTACGGCTACAATTAACAAATTAGGGCTACACTTCCATTAAATAGCGATAGATTGACATAATGAATATCTTCAGTTGAGCTAATCTAACGTAGAAGAACTCATGGCCCAGACTAGTAGCGGGTCTCCATCTTGTAGCCGAGAGCATCTTCTGATTTCTTGAACCTCTCCCACGTCCTCTGCTACAACTCCGTGCCTTAATAAAATGTGCGGCTGTCGCTAAGAATTCAACACCGAGGGCAGTAAAAAATTTCCACCGAGTATAAAAGTAGTATACTAAGTTGACTGATGAATGAAGTTCCAGAATTAAAATACGAAAACAAATTTGTGATGTGAATAAGCTGAATTCATTTGGTTTTGGTATGGTTCAAATTTGGTCAGGTTACTGTGAAATTCAATTTCACTTCCGTCGTACATTCTCCAATAAAATGTTTCATCCTGATCATAATTATCAATTATTATCAATTCCAATATTTTAAATTCTCATTTAAGAACACAGAGATCAGTAAATTCAATTGCTACACAGTTTCCTTTTCGAACTGAAAGCGTGGCTTGCAAGAAATGTCAGATCAAAACTGTTCAGGAAAAAATTGTCAGAAACAAAGCGCTATCAGGGATAAAGCTGTCAGGGAAAAAAATGTAAAAGACAAAACTGTCAGAGACAAAACTGTCAGGGACAAAACTGTCAGGGACAAAACTGTCACGGAAAGCCTGTCTTTTGTCAGGAGCAAAAGTTTATTGCGTGTTTTTGGGCTTATAACTGGAATTTTCTCCAGGATTTTGCAATCCCATTTTAACAAGGGAATATTCTTTCATAAATATGTACGTTACTTTCTACCTGCGCAAACTGGTAACGTTTTTAAAAACAGCCCTCGAGAGAGCATTTTTATGTTAAAAAAATCTAATTTTCGCTGCATGCTTCTGAGGAGGACTTTGCATCGTGCTTCTTTGTAGAATACAGGACATTTGCTCTGACTCCCGTTCACGACTTCCTCGAGAAACTCCGACAAAAGATGGGAGCTCTTTTGTGTGGCTGATGAGCCGGGAATTCTTTTCAGGGAAGAATTGTAATTCCCTATTTTGAGCATCAATCATATCTTTCAGAACAAAGTTAAGCTGAATCTGCTATGATGAACACTGGAGGAAGAAATTAACAGAGAAGTTATTAACCAGAATGGTTAGTGTCTTCGTTGCATGAGAATGTTCTTTTTTGCGGCTACGTGTGACTCTTTAAATGAAAAAAAGAATTCAATTTTGAACACCATGTTTAGATCTTATTCCATGCACTGGTTAATTTTAAGTGTGACGGAGCTTGATTTTTTCTTTTTCTTTTGTACACCAAAATCTTCTCTAGTTTTATTCTTTTCTCAGTAATTCAGTAGATAAATAAAACTTGTTCATTTCATATAACACCCTATGGAGCATCAATCTTAAGGGTTGGCAATCATCGAATTGCGTGCTATAAATAAAATGTGTTATAAATAAATTGTGTGTTATAAATAAATTGTGTTATAAATAAATTGTGTTATAAATAAATTGTGTTATAAATAAATTGTGTTATAAATAAATTGTGTTATAAATAAATTGTGTTATAAACAAATTGTGTTATAAATAAATTGTGTAATAAATAAATTGTGTTATAAATAANTATGGAGCATCAATCTTAAGGGTTGGCAATCATCGAATTGCGTGCTATAAATAAAATGTGTTATAAATAAATTGTGTGTTATAAATAAATTGTGTGTTATAAATAAATTGTGTGTTATAAATAAATTGTGTTATAAATAAATTGTGTTATAAATAAATTGTGTTATAAATAAATTGTGTTATAAATAAATTGTGTTATAAATAAATCGTGTTATAAATAAATCGTGTTATAAGTAAATTGTGTTATAAACAAATTGTGTTATAAATAAATTGTGTAATAAATAAATTGTGTTATAAATAAATCGTGTTATAAGTAAATTGTGTTATAAGTAAATTGTGTTATAAACAAATTGTGTTATAAATAAATTGTGTGTTATAAAATATTATTAACGCAAGCGACGACGTGTCCATGAAGTGTTCTCACTAACTCTCAAACTGCGGGTACGTTCAGTGAGAGTATTTCCCAATTCCGAAATTGGTTATCTCAAAATTCGGAAATAATTTACAGGCGCATGGCCAGTTGAATCAATATACTCATCGCTTTGTTCATCAATATATTACTTCGACTGTGGTGTGAATGTCGCCCACCGTGTGAGCGAGAAATTTTTGATCGCAAATTGAAATTTAAACTGAGCAAATTGGTGCCTGCGGTGAGGCAGGATTCATTAATCAAATCTGCACCGCCAATGCGCCTGGGGATACATATAAGTTGTTATATCTAGAACATCTATCTCAAAAGTATCAAACAATTGAGTTGACAATGGCCCAGTTTTCACAAATCAATTTTCGGCAAGGAATGACTGCTCAAATTACACTCGAAAGCAAATGGAAAAATTCCAGGCCCCATCATTCGAAATCGAATAGTCCAGCAAAGCTTAGTCTTCGATACGATAAAAATTTGCAAATTGGACATTAGTTACAAATATTTTGATATCCTCTATTATCATACGTCGCAAGTATCTTATATCATACATGTTCATATCATGAATGAATGAACAACTGTTATGTATTATAGAACATATTTGATATAAAAATCACATATTTCGAAGCTTGGAAATAGCAAGCCGATGCTATTAAATAGGAATTCAAATACCTTGTATCACAAATATCATGCATCCAAAATAACATGTATCATAAACGTATATATCATGAATGAATGGACAACTGTTTCAATGTTACCCCTATCATACATGCAATACAATAATGGATTAAATATTTCTATATTTGATCCACTATTTCGTAAATTCAAGCATCTATTTCTGGTATGAAATAAAATTGCACTGCAGGGATGTATTTTTCAAACACTAGGTTCAGAAATACCTAAACATGTTATTATCATGACTGTTTTAAATACTTGAATATGTTGACATACACTTCTCCTGCTAGTACGTATTTTATTCCACGTGGATGCTGCAACTCCCTATAAGGCAGCGAAATGATGAGGAAAGAACTTGAGCTTGAGTAATTTAGCTGCATGGAAGATCAATTTTGTTTTTTCATACATTCCCCTCGCATTGAATCAAATCGCTAAAATAATCGTCGGTTCAAAAATTCCGAAATGCATATGGCAAGACAAGCACACAATAATATAAAGATTAAATATCAGAAATCTATGGCGTACGTATCAAGAGCCTGTGAAAAAAGTGAAGTGACACGATTTACCCAGTTCTGTTCACAACATTCTCTCGTTCGTTTTCATCCAAGTGACACTGAGTGAAATCAAATTACCAAAATGAGTCACTTTACAGTGTTTGCCTGAGACATTCAGGATGGAAAAAGTCCTTTGGCTAAGTATCAGGTAATCAGAAGTACACTGATCAGAAGTAAAATTCTCTGACTAAAGACAGACAGCGGGCGCTTTTGAAGTTCTAAATTCACTAAAGCGTGAGGGAAAACATCGCCTACGTCCCCCAAGGAGACCAAATATCATATATCCCAAATATCATACGTCGCAAGTATCTTATATCATACATGTTCATATCATGAATGAATGAACAACTGTTTCAATGTTGCCCCTATCATACATATTTCAAAATATCATCTACATATCTCTAGGAGGCCAACGGAAATCATCGATCGGCAAGAAACACAATAATATGGGAAACATCTTCTATGTGAATGTTTGAAGATGTCTCCTTGATTGATCTGGGGAAAACGGCTTCCGCTTATTGCCAGAGAGAACTGCATTGAAGCTTGGCAGCGGCGAACCGATGCAATTGAATAGTATTGAGGATGGTCTGCAGCAAAACAATGTTTCCAACGGTATTCCCGCCAGCAGACTACCAAAGAACAAAGTGATTCAGTTGTTCTAACAAGCCGTGCGCTAATACCTTTTACGCTTGGAATAATCTTTCGGTCTCAGAAAAAACTTCCTGTTCGTTTCCGCAGCCATTTCTTGCAAGACAAAGTTTCTACTTGCTTCATTTGCCTCAGGGAAACGTGAGCCGTATTAAGAGTTTAAACTGGCAAAGGACTGCGTAGACGGCATTTTGAAATAACATTCGTTCACTTCATGCGAAGAGAGGAACTTACGGATGACATTCAGGGTCATGCAAGAGCGACGAGCCATTTTACAACCTCACGCAACGTGCGGGGATGTGGAGAGGAAAAAGCTCTTTTTCTTCTTCAGAAGAGAAGGATTGCCTCCATTTCAAAAAATTTCAACGCTCGCGAATATTTACCGGAGTCAGGCTTCGAGAATGCAGCGTGCTCTATTCTAACCTGAATACTGGTGCTGGAAAGATAAAATTCTGAAAAAAACATTCGGAAGTACAAAAAGGATGGAGGAACTGAAGTGTCACTCTGCAAGATGCTTCAAAACGCTTCAAAAAGTGTAGTGAAATTTTTAGAAAAACATCTTAAACCAAGAGTTTTTTCGAGTAGTCCTGATAATGAAATATCCGTGTTCATCCAAGGTATTGCTTAAAAAGTTTATTTTCAAAAATTTCTATTTTGAGTGGTATTCATTCATTTCCTCGTTTAACCACTATCTATTCTCATGAAAATGAATCTGTTTCCGTGATTTTGCGACCGTTCGTGTTGACTCCGAAGGATTTAAAAAATTGACATCAAACACAGGAACGTTGTGCTGCTTTATAGAACCTTTTGTACCACTGAATTGAGTGCAAAAGTATTACTCATAATGAATAAGAATAAAACATATTCATTCAAACTATTCTGATGGTGAGCTTTACAATCGTTAGACAATACACAGTCTTGAGAATATTTTTGTTTCAACTCGCCTCGTCCATCGAATTTGAATATCCATGAATTGTGATTTTGTCTGACATTCTGTTTCTATAGAAGACGCAGGCTCTACTAGCTCGAAGTATTCTATTTCTCGAGGAGTTAACCAACCAAAATTCCTCGGCTCAAGTTCCTATTGTTGCGAAGCCTGCGATAAATAATGAGCAGCCACAATTCCAGGCATTGGCTGTTCCTCTTTTGTGTTGAAATTGTTTGATCTTGAGCCCTCAGGAGCAGCTTTGACATGCGGGCCGGCCGTCACTTCGAGGGCCGGAGTCGCGGTTCAGAGTCTCCTTCCCGTCCTGTACTAAATACAAGGCTCCACTTCTGACATCTGCTCACGGGAGAGCAATAATTGTGGCTGACGCGAATGAGAAATGGGCTCTGACAAACGTGAAGTGTTTTCTGACCGACCTTGAACTTGTATTGTAGCAGACAGCAACGAAATTTTGACTGGAGTTTGTCCTTCCAGGGATCTGGAAAGTTTTTGGCAGTTTTCGTTGCTAGTAAAGCAAATTTGGTACCGCCGCTGAGACTCCTGATGATTAAATTATAGAACCTAATTTTTTCAATGTCCGTTGCAGTTTCATACTCTATGACAATTAATTAAAATTTAGTATTCTAAAGAATTAATGTCGACACCCAAAAGCCAATTCCTCTACCAGAAAAAAGTTATTGCATTCGGCTAAGGAAAATCAAGCTGTGGGCACATTCCATAAAGAACACCGAAACTTTCCGAGCAAATTCCCATGCTCCAAAAAAGAATCAGCTGAATGAATCCAAAAGGGGATCTGAAAATTCGAAAATTGACGCAGAATTTAAAAAAAAATTTCAGATCATCAGGTGTGCATAAAGACAACGCCTCACTCTGGGGAGCAAACAGTCGATTTTTCACGGCAGCAGATCGTCACAGACGGGATTATCAGGCAATTAAAGTGCTGGAAGTATGGACAGCTAGTTTTTTTGCACTTGTTCATTCATGCCGATTGGTCACGTACAATGGTTTTATGTTGGACGGTTAATACTTTCTGTGTGTGAATGAAATCGAATAATGGAAGTTAAGGCAATACCTAGCGAGTGCAGGAGTCTCAGCTTCAACCAGAAATGATAGTCTCCATTAGCGCGGGCAGTTCCCTATAGTGGCTGAACATCAGTTAGAGTTATTTTTTCGCTTCCAACAGATGTTATGCACGAGCTAAGTATTGGATAACAGTAGGTTAGGCAAGGATTGGACTGGTTCTACGTATCAGTGGCAAACAAAATAACTACATTGCTCTTACGAAAGGATTGAAATTGGGTAGGTTATCTAAAAGGAAATTATCGTTGTAGCTTTTTTCGAAACAAAATGTCAAAATTTCTGATCCCCTCTATCGCTAAAAGCAATTATGATCGCCACTTGCTACAAGTTATTACTGCACGTCAAATGTACGTCATTATGTAACGGCACTATTATTTTATTCAGGATCTAGTCAAGTGTATAACAGTTAACAGTTCACGTAACCAGATGGTATTGTGTTAAAAAAATTTCTAACATAAGTTGTTATGATTACGTTTTTTTTTTCACCAGGATTCATCCGCACATCAAGAGTTGGAGAAAAAACTCCCAGTGAGCCATCGATGAACATGAGTTAGTTTGAAATTGGTTACGCGGACCTGTAGTAAGAAGAAATTGAAACCTGTTGTATGAATGGCGGACCAGTTGTGGAGTATTTCCGTCCACACAATCTAGCCAAGACGAAATAAAAGCAAGAACAAGAAAAATCAATTTATTTAGGACTCCCGCACCTTTCAAAGCTCAGGAGAACAACGTTAAAATAAACTAACAGCCCGCTCGTCTCAAGAGACAGGCAACCAAGCAAGCATTAAAAACTATTGGAAAGCAAGGTTCTTCCAATAGTAAGGAATTTCATTTATTAATTGGCAGATTGCTAGAAACAATCTTTCTTAAAAGTTAAAAAGGTAAAATATGCGAAATGCCAGAAGTGTGCTTTTCCCCGTCTAGGCGATGGTCTTAATTGGGCTTGAACGGGAACGTCCTGTAAACGGCTGCGGAGTAGTTAAGCGGTAGCTCGGGTCTTGCAGCGATAACCAGGAGAATATAGTCTTGGGTCACCAAAGCGGTCAGCAGAACGGACACGCAGGAGGACAACTGCCCGCCGGTTGTTATGCGGTGCGGCGGAGGTACGGTACGTCCCCGGATGAAGCACCAGCGACCAGGCGCAACACAACGTCTCCGTTGCGGTTGAAGAAGCGGCTCACCCTCGTATCCGAGAGAAGCGCGTGCTGGCGGCGGAGCGTTCAAAGAGCGCGGTAACCGTCAAGGCACTCACAGGAGCTTCGCCTCGTCTGCTAAAATGAATCAGTAATTGAAGCCAAAGCAAATTTTACGAAGTTCCGTTATTACACAAAATTATCAGAAATGTTCAAAGAGTTAAGGACAAATTACCTAAACAAGGCAGCTGCAAGGGATAAAGAGGCTCCGACGAAAGCACCGGACCACTCTTCACGCAGCTACTCTTTAATATACTGCGAGAAGATGACAGGGTTACACGTAAGGAGGTTGACAAGAAAATTAATCATTATTAGAATAGTCAGTGATAACAGATTTAGCAAAACTAAATTACAAAGTAGACATTAAACGTGAAATTAACCACACCTGAACTTTATAGTTCGTCCAGTGTAGAAACTTTATGTCAAGAAGAGTTAAGAAGATTAAGGTCAAAGGCAAGTATTACCGGACTTTCAAGAAAACAGTAAGAGAGAAGATGGAGCTCAAAATAGGGGAGTTATAGACCCCCCCTGTAACAGCTTGAGCTCTCATCCTAGATTTAAATAAGTAAGGTAAGTTTAGTTTAGGTGAGGTAAGGTAAGGTAAAGTTAAGTTAGTTAAGTTAAGTTGGTCGCCAAGGCAACCTTTAAGTAAATGTAAGCAAAAATTTAAACGAAAGCCGGCAATAGAAATAATCAAACACTCGTACAAACACACAAAGATAAAGAATAAGAGGAAAGATGCCAAGTTTAATAACAGGCGAGACGGCGGTGCTCCGTAGAGAAGGGGCCCAAGATCGCTCCTGGTGACGGCGCAAACCACGATAAGGACACGATGGTGTAGTAGCAGTCACTACGCTCAATAGTAGATTCAGAAAACACATCGCGAAGACGTTAACACTAGCCATCATGGCAGCAACATTAATACGAACTTAAAGTTAGTACGCAAATTAAGTGTAAGGAATCGGTTCAAAAGTATCTCCCTTGTCCCAGCCCCGCTATCTCCGACCTTACTGCCTGGCCGTGCCGCTGGAGCCGCTATAGTACTGGAGCTAAAGCTCCTCTCGGGTGACTCTGGAGAGGTTGTGAGGAAAATCCTCACACAGTAGCATAAAGAAATTGAAGCCTGTAGCATGAACTGCGGACCCACATGTAGCATGGAATTGGTTTTACTGACCTGTAGCATGCAGAAAATAAAAAGCAGAAGAAATGCTAGAGGGCGAAGAAACCTCGTCAAAAAGTGCGAGTTATAATGGAAGAAGCTGTCTGCCAGACGCAAGAAAGCGGCAGCGTTCATCCGAATATGACGGACTTTCACGTAAAAATTGAACAACAGTTTTACTGTCGCAGGAACTAAAATTCAGGTCGGTAAAACCGGGCATAGGTTGCCAAGAGGCGTCCGTGTGTGTGTGATTAAGATGCGGCCAATACGAATCAGTCATAGTTCAGTTTCCGTCCTTGATTCAAATATGAAGAGACGTTCATCTGATGACAGGCGATTTAATGTTTCATAACTTAATTGTTACGAAACATTGAGAACAATGAGAACAGGATCCTAAAGATAACAATGCTCCTGCCAGCAGCATGTAGCTGGGTCAGTGTGAGATGGAGTCGTCATAGAAGGCGATGATGCCGGAGGCATGTAAAGGTATGCGTGGGCGTTTCGATCACGCTTTCGACGTTGTTTTCATTAGGAACAGGAATGGGGCTAGGAACCTGAAATACGTTAGTAACATTATTACGGTTGATTTGTAGGACTTCATCTATCGGGAGATTAATAAAATTGAGTGTTGGTGAATTTACTTGGCATAGATAAAAACATCGTGCGTAATTAAACCATGCATATGTCATGTTTCAGAACGGATAAGATGTCTATGGAATCTTAAGTCTTCTAAGCACTGGAAATAAAATATCTAATGAACGGCCTGTAAAAAGCAACACAGCCGCAGGATGTGGCGGGGCAAGTATACCTCACGAGTCGGTGAGTTCTGATTCCTTAACGGGTGCTGAAGGATTCATTTCGCCCTACAGTGGTGATGCAGCGGTGATTCCTTTCCCTCGTACAGGAGTGATTCATTTCGCTCGCACAATGGTGATTCGTTTTAATCGCACAGCGGTGATGCAGCGATTATTCACAGCGCTTGTACAGCGGTAAAGCAGATAGAATTCATTTCACTCGTATTGGTAGTTGGAGAAGCTGAGCACAATGTTGCATTGTGATTTTACTCGAAGGGGTCGCCTATAAACTCAATGAAGGGTAAAAACAGCGTATTCGATTCTAACTTGTGAGGACTGAAACGTTTCGATGCATTGCATCAGCGTTATATTAAGCATGGAGTTGAATCACTCATGATTGCTAAAAATGCAGACGCACTAATTTGGGTTCTCCGTAATGCAGTTTGGAATTAAAACCTCTAAGCACAAATGACATAAGATTAGTCACAACTGATCCCTACTGATCTGAGTCAGTATTCAAAATACATTGAGTAAATTCAAGGAAGATATAATAATTCGTCTTTCTATACACAATCTAGTGTCTTAAACTTCTGGATGACTTGAAGATTTAAAAAATAAATCAATTATTTAGAAATTGTTTGCTCTAAAAGTACAAAACCACAAGCTAATTTAATACGTCAGGACCCCTGACATTTAATTCATCATTTTCTTACTTCAGGTATTCTCTCAGAATGTTTGAAAATTACCTGTGCAAGTCCAATTGTCAGAAAAGGCGATGGAACCCTTGTTAACAATAATGTCATTGTTGACCAGTTTCTGCTCTGCCAATTTCTATTGAAATTTTCGAAAGAAGTTGTAGTCTAACTTCGAACATATATCTTTTCTCTTTGATAACGAATAGAACTTCCGATCTACAGAAATATATCGACAACGCAAACCATTCTGAATTCTCTGCGACATCTTCATTCCAATATCGACAAAGGGAACATTGTTTCCCCAGTATTTCTCGCTGTTCGCAAAGCCTTTGATTGTATTTATAACAGAGAATTACTCTCAAAACTCCACTGTTACGAAGCTAGAGGAGTTCCTCAAAGATGGTTTAAATTATCCCCGTCGAATAGCAAACAATTTATTGTAGTTGGTAACTCCCCCTCGGAACTTTTTGATATTAGTTATGGCGTTCGTCGAGGGTTGGTTTTAGGACCTCTTCTGTTCCAAATATTCGCCAACGATATTGGTAAACGTACTTCATTTTTCCAATTCATACTTTTTTTGCTGATGATAACATTCCTTGCTAGTGCAAACTCTGGCCAACAAACAAATGTCGTGGAAGAAAAAGTGTTTTTCCTTCTTTCCTTACAACTTTAAGTTTCATTGTTTCACAATTTTTGCCCCTAAAATGTGTCAGAAATCATCATTCAATTTCAAAACGAAATTTAATTTTCATTTAAACGCAGAAAGAACTTGAACTTTTGACAACCACACTCACCTAACGAAGTACGATTTGCAAATGTTATATTGTAACTACAATACATCAATGAAGTGTGATAAGTAATATAGCGAAATTGGCACTGTGGCACAAACATTTATTCCAACGTTCTGTTTTCCCATACCATCACAGTTTCGTTGTTGAGACTTGCGTTGATAATTTTCTCTGGTTTTTCATTTTCGGAACTTTTTACACTGCTATTGCTTGGAAGGACAATTCACAAATTCATTGCAAGATAAAGCATGTTTTCTCTGACATAGTGACATGCTTGTTCTTTCGTGCTTGTTGATGTGAATGTACAAAAAAGTCAGTCGATAATTTCTCCCTGCCGTTCTTCTACATTACATAATCATTAATCGAACGTCAGTTTCGATGACTATGAGATGATCAGGGAGTGTTGCTTTGCTGATGCGTAGTGTGTAAATATTTACAAGAGTTTGAGTATGATGCTAAGCCTGTGACTTTTACTTTTATTTTGGCTTGAAACACATCATCTATTCATCATCTCCTGAGTCTGGGCTTTCTGACTTCATTTGCATATGCCGTTGTTGATAAGTTCTTAAGTCAGTGTTTGAGAAAGACTGATAATAAAATATAAGTGTGAAACTTCTAAAATAGGACGTAATACTACTGCTAGTTAAGCCACAGATTTTCAAAATTTGAACGTTTCTGTAGCTCGTTCTATATTGTATGCGCTCTGTCCATAATCTTTGTGTCTCAACTCTATCAGGAGTGCAAACATCTATTAAGGGTCTTCTCACGCACCTCAAGCCATGTTTTCTCTTATTGCATGTTGAGCCATTTTTTGTCTCACATCCAAAGGCCTTTTTTTAAAATAGTCAATCGGAAGAGAACTCCGGATTGTCGGAACGATGCCAATCCTCGTAGTCTCCACACTGCGTCGACTTATCTTCAACTCTGTTGACGGGCTTCCGACTGACTTTTAGCCGCTTGCCGATGGCCAACTTGTGGACCGAACGGAGGAGAGTAGATTTCTCCATTCTTTTTGTTTCCAATGTAGTATAACTCTACCCTACCACGTTGTTAGTTTTATTTTTTATCAAAAATTTGATTAATGGGAGCTTAGAATACATTGCAACAATTAGAAAATAACCATGAAGCGAAAATTACACAACTTGAATGGCAAGGTCCGTTTTCACTGTAGGCAAGTTTGCCATCAATTTCTCCTAAGATTGAAAGGTGATGTAATTTCGATGTGTTGTCATGTAAGCCTTTTTCTCTAACTAGGGTAGCCCAACAGGTGAACCCATCCTGTCACAGATCGGGAGAACGTGGCGGCCATGGCATGTCACGTCGGAGTGAGATAAACTGGCCTGTAGACCATAGAAGTGTGCTCAGTTCGACAGATGATGTTCTGAGAGTACGCACAAAAAAAATAAAGCACTCAAAGAAAAGGAAATAGGTAAATCAGAGACAACACGAGACGAGGCTGTTACACGGCATAACAGGTTACTTACTCGTAAATAGGTAATCCCGTGCCAAGTGCATGCATGTTACAGCTTTCTCTTCGTCACTATTCACTATTTGGCTACTTTTCACTACTAATTCACTATTTGGTACCATAAAAATTGGGGAACGGAACAATAAAACATTTGAAAACAAGAGAAAGAGATGTATTAATGAAGTTGTCGAACTATTGAACCTTTTTAACATCATCAATTTTCCTTCTTTGACGTTATCATCGCACATTGTAGATCCCAAAACATTTGCAACTGTCATATTTTTAAGATCGATCTCGAATAAAAAGATCTTCAGTATATTATAAACATAAGGTCTCTTTGAATTGTCTCCGTAATGAATTTGATAACTTCCTCGAAATAAAATAAATTAACGGTGAACATTCTTGCATTGATTTTACAAGGGAATTTTTATAATCTGTATATTTCTATGGTCTAGTTAAGATTTTATTTAAAGATTAACATTTAAAATAGAGTGAGGTTCGGACGCTCTAATTTACAGATTATATACGATTAAAATGAGAAAAAATAAATTTAACTGTTAAAGAAAATCAGTACATTTATTGTTTTAAATGAACTTTATTTTCATTTTCCCAATGCTTTTCGATTTGCACTAGAAGGTAGATTCCCATTTTTGCGGAGGAAATGTAAATGAAAGAAAGATTAACCGTGCCAATAAATTTTGAACCATTTAATGAAAGCTTAAATCGATGAGTTAATTAATTGTGAATATTTTTTAGCATCTTATCTTACCGTGAGAAGAGCAACAAAATAATTTTTCTATATACTTTTGTAATCTAAGCTGTGCAGTATTCCTTTTCTATTTTTATTTTTTTGGAGTTTTTCACGATAAAACTTTCATGTTTAATTTAGAGGTCACCGACTTCGATGGAATTATTAAACCCATGATTATTTACGTAAGCGTTGAGTTTTGCAACAAGCGGGCTTCATAAAAATATCATGATTTGAAAATTTAAAACACTGAGAAACCCCTACTTTAAATGACTCGTTTACTTCAAAACAAATGAAACATTTCTCGGGAAAACACAAAAAGCAAGCGTTCAAACAAGCTACAATCCGTCAAAAAATGCAAGAAAATCAGCAAGTTTGTGCTTCAAAAGAGGTCGCGTTATCACGGCCTGACTTCTTGCTGCGTGCCTAAAGAGGCGTAAAAAGTAGGGCGTCATTCATCGCTAGAAACCGGATTGTTGAGCAGCTCAGGCGGAGCAGTTTTGCACACATCCGTCACTGCAAAAAGTGGAGTGCGTACCCTCAATTGGAAGGCTCGCAGCAGCTCCCGAGAAGAGGGCAAGGCTGAGAGCGCACCGAGCAACTTCTTCGCTCCATTTAGCAAAACTGTAATCCGAGGAGTGTCGGCAGAAGCATCCAGAAAGTAATAATATTTACCGCGCAGTAATGTAAACGTTGTTCTTCCAGAGGAAACAGTCGCCATTGTTTTTCAGAGAAACAGTCGCCATTGTTTTTCAGAGAAACAGTCGCCATGTTTATCAGTGGAAACAGTCGCAATATTTTAGGAAACGATTTTTTTTTAGCAGACCAACATGTGTTGTCTGACGTCAAATGGAAGCGCGAGAATGGCAATGCGCATTGCTCAACAAGCGGATCTGTAAGAGCTTTTAGTTGGAATCTCTACTGTATTTGAGTAGAGTTCTTAGTACTTCAGGTTCGTATAGTTCATTTTAGGGTGGTTTTCTTCGGAGTTTATTTATAATTTTTTCCGTGAATGCTATTTGAAATGCTTATCAATTCTGACATCCTCAAAGTGGTAAGCCAAAACGTTTTTTTATTACATTGCCTGACGACAATTTTTTGGGAACGGTAACATTTAATCGAATGAATTTGAGACGAGATGTCGCATTTTTTTCGTTCGCTTGAAATCTTTATGAATGTTTTTCACCAATAGCGGCTTTGAAGTTCTAAAATATATACTTAGATAGTTCACACGTTTGGGCAACATTCATATAAAATCAAAATTAAATTATCGACCTTCTATACAGTCGTTTCTAGAAAACTTAATTACAATCGTTTCAAAAACAGACAAAAAGTAAGGGAATCGTCGAGGAAGTGAAAATTTTTGCTCTTTTCTACAAGTAAAATTTTTCCTAGGTACCGACAAAGATTCCATATTTCCTACGCGTTATGAGGACATGCTGCTCCACTTGCTGCCTCTGTATCATCCCCTCTTTATAAACCTTGAGTTTGACTACGTTTTACGTCTTAAAAAACACGAAGGACGACTACCCTGACGTTGTTTTACGGCCGACAACACAAAGTTAAGCGGTCGTTAATTTTTGCTTCAGCTTGATGACCACGAGCGAGAAGACGAAGGAACTTCGCTGCAGAGAACGAATCTCAGGTAAATAGGTAGGCCATTATTTTTCGACATTGATTCGCATCAAATCAATACCGTAGCGATAAAACTGTGTACAAATGACTTTATAAGAAAAAACCTGAATGAGTTCCCAGCATCGGATACCTAAAGAAAGAAAACAGAAGAAAATAGACGTCTTAGGTTCGTATGATTTAGAAACGTCACAAAAACAATCACGTATAATGCGCCAGAAAAATGCGCCTTAGGTAAAATGGAAAAACAAAGCACATGATTCGTACTTAAATCGTTTGAAAATGATAATGGTTATGTTCGTCATAGTGCTCCCATACATGCATTCATAGAATCGTCTGCCACAAACATCCATAGAATCGTGCGACTACATACACACCCGTAAAATCGTGATGCCACATACACCAATAGAACCGCGCTACCCTATACGCACCCATTTTTGAATCGTGCTACTACACACACCCATAGAATCGTGCTATGGGAGATCACCCACAGAATAATTTACCTCTTGAAATGCCCATTTCATGCTTCAGTGCTACCGAACGAAGCGCTGAAAGAAGGTTCACTGCTCACTCTTGGTGCGCCATCCGACTACTTCTGATTTCTTCGATGGGCCGCAAGTAAATTGTAACTATCATAGTCACATTTTTGCATTGAGACCAGCGCCACTTAATGGCGACTCGATTGATGTTTCACTCGCACTTGCCAAGTGTGACATGGAAATGAGATTAACGCAAATGACCTCGAGTTGGCTCATGGTGCGGTGAAGATGCTCCAATCCCCTTACGGTGAGTGGCAATTAGCGGGGACTAAAGTTGAACTGGAAATGAACTTAACGTGGAGCTGATGTGAATCTTTGCAAAATTTTGACGGCTGAAATTAGTCGAAGACGAATAAAAAATGTCCATTAGATTTTATTGTTGAAAGCGCTTTAATTTTTTTAAGCCTGGACACAAAAAATCTCGAGAAGCCAGAGTGATAGTGGGGCTCAGTAAATCTCAGCTCATCATTAGCTGAAAGTAAAAACAAAATGAAGACCGGCAAGCTCCAAAACATTTTTTAAAAATAGCCAGTGCTAACAAGCATTACGGGTTTCCACGCCATTTTTTGAAGCTGGTCAACTTTCGTAAACATTTTTCGAGGCAAATTTATTCTGGAAAATTACATGCATTAGATTTAGATCACAAAATGCAAGTGAATCGATCGTTTTCATTTTTCTTACTACATTAGCATTAGTAATTAACTTTCGAGATAATTTTTGTATTTTATGGCGATGTTTTCTGGCTTATGTCGACGCTCACTCAGAAATTAAAACGAAGTGACTCATATTAGAATTTTAGCTACAAATTGCGTTCTCCTGAGGATATTTCAGCGTGATGACGTTGGCTGTGCTCGTGTAATTGACGAGGTAGCTGCTCCGTGATTAGATTTCGGGAATTTTACAGCTCTCATTTTAAAATTGAAAGCCAGAAATTTCCGTTAGGGTAAAGTATGATCTTTTAGACCTAAATTGTAAATTAGAAGCAGAGCTAAAAAAGTACTGCACTAATTACTGTTCATGAAAAGGTTTTTTGGTTCGTCAACAATCTTTCAAGGAAAAATTAGAATACATTAGTTGGTTAGTGCATTTTTAGCTATGGAAGTAATTACATCCATGCTTTATTAAATATTCATACACGGGATATAAATAAAGATGTTGAGGCAAAATGTGAACCAAAAAATAATTGCTGAATTTGCCACACAAGTTGTAGGTTTTGTGTTTGAGTTAATTTTCACTAAGATACCCAGCGAGGGGCATTTCATATCCGAAATTAGACTCTTTTCATAACATAACATTTCCATAGCCAAAGTACTTATGGAAATCATCCAATGGATTCACCTGACTGTACGTTAGATGACGAAATGCTGGAAGGTGTGAAAGAATTTGTAGGGATATTACAGAACAAGTGCGCACTTGGCAGAATATTGTAATCGTTGTACGCACATGTCAAAATATTGGAATTAGAGTGGGCACATGACGGAATATTGAATTTATTGTACGCACATGAGAGAAAATTGAAACTATCCTACGCGGAGGACCGAATATTGGAATGGTTGTACGCACATGACAAAATATTGGAATGGTAGTACACACATGACAAAATATTGTAAATTATCGTACGTACAGGGCAGAATATTGGAATGGTTGTACGCACATGACAAAATATTGGCATGGTAGTACACACATGACAAAATATTGTAAATTATCGTACGTACAGGGCAGAATATTGGAATGGTTGTACGCACATGACAAAATATTGTAAATTATCGTACGTACAGGGCAGAATATTGGAATTATCGTACACACATGAGAGAGAATACTGGAATTGTCGTGCGCACATGAAAAAACATCCGAATGGTTGTGAGCACATGACAGAATGTTTTTCACTTTGGACTGGAAACGCTCCATGTTTGAAATTCCGAGCTCAAATTTCATGGCACTTGGACTAAAAAAAGAATTATACAGGCGCTTAAAATTCTCTTTGGATCAAGACCTTGAGTCCGAGTTTCTTTCAACTGCAATGGTCTTGTTATAAATTCAGCACGAAGGTCTTTCAAGAATTCGGCCCACCCGATATTCTCTTTGTAAGTCTTTTCTTGGAAATGTGGAGTGATCCTCGAAGGCCAGTCCTGCGTTCTTCAAATTGCGTTGTAATCCGCGTTGATTCTATTTTTGATGGATCTTATGCTGGTCATTTAGCGCAGATATTTGAATGTTCATGGCCAGGAAATAATGGTCACCCCTAAAAATTATAAAAAGGTTGAGTTTATGAACTTTGCCAGTCGCAACTTGTCAACATAAATAATGTGAAATTTTAATCAATACATTTTTCTTTCAAAAAACTTCTGTTTTAAACGATAAACGTCAGTTGAAAGCATATACAACACACTTAATATGGTTCTAAGAGTAAATTATTTGAACCACTTTGTAAGGAATCGTTGGTAGCCGAACCTAAGTGTGGGAAACTTTATAACTAAAAATCTTCTTCCTCTATTACTTGGTGCACTAAGTTTTGAACGTAAAAACCACTTACAAATTATGCTAAAGTTGAGCCACTTTCTAATTGGTATTAATTGGTGAAACTGGAAGATGAGCCATACAGCTCAAAAAGGTTTGATTTTTTGTTAGATTCAGTAGATCGAAACTTCAGCGTTCTGTCTGAAAGATATTTTTCTTCTCCCAGTAGAGATCCACTGGTAGTACAGAGGGAGTAACAGCGGGCGCTAGTTCGCAGTACTATTATCAGTTCTTTTCAGTTCTCCCGCGTATCATATTAATTCTGCTTAGGTACTTACACCTGAATGTAGTGTTGGAGGCATGGGACTTGAGTACCACCTTATCATTGGTCCCTGGGTGTGTTAATGTAGCTGTATTTTATTAAGTCTATTATTCTTGTTCACGCCGAAAACATTTATTGTTCAAAACCTCAGGATTTTCTATACATTATGTTAACCATAAAAGTGTTAGCTGAGTTTTGGAGCTGCAATTATTCATCTCTGTAGAATTGTCAAAGATCAAGTCAAAGGGAAACTTCACAGACTTCACAATTTAAAGCTAAGTTAAGATAATAATAATTTACTGTAGCGCATTGACATCGTAGCTATTTTTAAATAAACCGAGTCAAGTCGCTCACATCAAACTGAAATAGTGGTTTTAAATCGAGTTAGGCGTTCTGAATAGCCAAAGTTCCCCGTTTGTCAAAATAGAGGCGAATGCGATCCCATTTGGCACCAAATTTCCAGCGAAAAATTCCAAAAACGTGAAGTCCAGATTAATAATGGCTCTGGAACGACCTGCCCTGTCACCGACGACAGCCGGTCAGGATCTCTCGCTCATGTACACTTAAATATTCATTTAAATAGGCGTCACTGGTGGCGCGTTGCTGCGAGAACATTAAATTCAATTTCTTATTGATGCATACTCCCATTTGTTCGTTAAACAAAACATCACTCCGCTCATGCTGCTCAATTAATCACAAGAGATTTTTATTTTACACTACGGTTTCGTTCTTTTTCAGTAGATTTCCATTGAGTGACTGCTAAATTGTTTATAGTACAGGTGAGTATGAGTAAATATTCGTGAAGTAAAAGCACCAGTACTCTCACGTTCTTTAGAGGCCATTAAATCGTTTACATTGCTGGTGAATATGAGTAAATGTTCATTAAATAAAAGCATCACTACTGGCATGCTGTTCGGCGCCTTTTAATCGTTTATCTCATCAGTGAATACGCGTAAAAATTCATCAATGAAAAAACAACATGCGGTTTCGGGGCTTTAAAATAATTTTTCTGGCCATCACTTAATCGTAGTTTGATCATGGTGTTCTCATCAGTCAAATGTTGAAAGTTGAGCTTTGGGTTCCTTATTTATTAATCGCATTCTTCCGAGTCTAGTGGATTCTTTTTTTTTTAACCAAGGCTCAATCGAAAAAAATCGTCAGCATCAGAATGATATACGATTGGTTATTCCTTCACGATCTAAGTGAAGTTCAAGGCGAATTTATTCACAATTCGGTTTTCAGATACTTTTTTTGATCCAGCACGGCCAATGTCCACATGAATCTTGTATGAGGGCATAAGACGGACTTGAATTTGAAGGTTGTCCAGTGAGTAGTGGAGTTGGATCCTGTTCGTCACGTGTATTTTTTCCGTAGTTCAAATAGAACATTTGCATTTACTTTCTTGTGTTCCTTTATTAATTCAAACAGTGCTTTAATTCACCATATTTTTACTGCTCATGTCTTGAAAATTCTGAGTTGAAAGATATTGTGTCAGGCAATGCATTTCTATTGTAATTCAATAGAAGTTGTAACTATCTTTCTGCTTTTGAGCAAGTAATAAGTGTAATTTCTAATTTGTTACTCACAGGACTTTGTTCTGACCTTGTAAATTGAAATGAAGAGGAATGACAACCTGAGCTAAATATTTCAGATTAGCGTTAACACGCCTCATCCCATTACAGTTCCTGAGAACAGAAATGTCATAGGAAATGTGTATGAATGACTTACACGACATTCGGAAAAGTGACGTGTTGTGTAAATTATTTAATGACGTAGTAAATCAAATAAAATAAATGTCACTCACAAGAATGACAAAAATGCATAGTCTTGTAAAATGAGAAATCAATGAAATAGATTGATTTCTGATTTCTTAGCCATGTTGGTTTTCCTTTTTATCCTAAAAATGAGAAATCATTCGTGTTATTTATTTTCGGACAAATCAAATAACGTACAGGTCATTTAAAGATATAACATACGTGTCAGCAACAAAAGTGCTAAACACTTTGATCATTTATTGTCACGTATACGAGGAAATGTTGGGAAATATCTCCACCTGAGTGCTAATATTTCTATTATTTTCCATTCAACCCATGAAGTTCAGGGCTTGTGTTGCCATTGGGCATAAGCAGACAAAAAAAAACGCTCTGCAATTCGATAAAACTCATAAGATATTTCTTTGTCTCAAAGGACACATGCTAATTTTTAGCGCACCCGTCTGAAATACATAAAAAAAAATCATTTGTCTAAATTTGAGATTTACATGAGTTATTCACTGAGCTCGTCACTTTTAAAATAATAGCCATTACATTCTTACAGAAATAACTATTTTATTTAGTTGTTTTTCATGAAATTCAAAAGTAATGGTAAAAAATTTCATTGTATTAAAATTTACCCGGTTTTTGACGGTCAAAGTTTTTCAGCATCGGCTAAGTTCTTGTAGTCCTAAATATTTCACTATTTTAAAATTTGATTTGATTTTGTATCTGTTTAGTTTAATTATATTTATTTTAGTTAGTTCAACACCAAACAATAATTTCATCATTTCCTACACTAAGATTTTTACACGAGCCAAGAAAATGTTGATGAAATGTGGCAAACGTGACGTCATGGTTTAACATCTACCATTTTAATCCGAGTCAAATTTGCCGAGTTTTCCTCAAAATTGTTAAAGAGAAACCATACATCTGAAAGGAGAGATTATTTTTTATGAACGCACGTCAACAATGAAACTATTCCTTTAAACGATTCTACAGATTATAAAATTATTTTGAAATATACGAACATCGAAACATTTTTCTCCCACTGAGCCGTTCAGTTTTCACTGATGTTCACCATCGTCCCAACTAGCCTGGAGACATAGAATACGTTGCGTTCCGATAAATTCCGGACGTAAAGTATACGTACCAAAAATTGCGATCACGTACTCGTCCTCTAATCTATTTATATAACTCCTAGGCCAATACGAAGTCTTGTTTTTGATCGAAAAAACAGCAGCAGATTAGATTGGTCTGGAATCGTTCAACTCGGCCAACAGGGATCTGATCTCAGGACCGAAGCAAGCCCCTATAGTTGTGCGTAATCTCTAGTTCTTTGTTCTACACGCGAAAAATAAAGAATGCAAATTAATATTTCATGCGTGTTACCTCTAGTTCTTTTTCCTCCATGCGAATACAAAAAATAATAATAAATTTTTCACTTTCAGAATAATGTTTATGCATTCATGATTCAAAATGCATAATTTACTAGAATTAGTTTCGTGTTTTACTCACGACTAATGATCTTGACAACACTACTTTAGCCTGTTACAAAAGCAAGAATTATGAAAAATACTAATGTTACTCTATTTTTCCACATAACGACACTAAAAAGTTATGGTATTAGAAATTTTTACTCTGTAATTATGATGGAAAGCTTTATCCACGGAAGCAATGCATGTCACACTTCATGCAGTAAATTAAAAAAAAAATATTTGTTCATGATGATCAAATAATCAGAATATGTCGGTTCAGGACCTGGAAAAATGAAAGTCTTTTTACACATTACATCAAACTACATTTTTTTTACAAGCAGCAGCGGTTATTATGCCAGTGTTGCGATAAAATTGTTGCATGTGTTAATTGGCGTTCAAATGTTTCTCGAAGATACGCAATCTACGTACGTCCATCAAATGAAATAACGACGCAGGTTAAGAGAGTGAAAGCAGAAGTAAACCTGGAAAATATAGACTTTTGTACAAAATGAAGTAGTTAACTTCGATAATCATTGGACTTCATTCGCTTGTTCCGTAAGTATTGAAGAATGAGTCAATACAAAAATTTCCGAGTTCAGGTTTAAGTTCACATCCTTGAGTTACAACTAGAGAAGAGATTTGTGCCAAAACACGTTTCGATTTAATTTATGGGTCAAACTAAGTGATTTAAAGCAAGTTAGAAATTTATCGTACCATCTTCAGACGTAAAAGCAATGAGTCAGATGATGTATATTGTCCATGCCAAGATTATTACAAATTATATAAATTCCAAGGAATTGCAAAAATTACTGAGAACTGCTCACAACGCCGAGAGCAACGATTAATATTTTCATTTGCTATGTAACACTTTGACTGTGGCAGATAGAACTGAAGTTTAATATCCAACTCAAATTTAAAATCAATTGTAGTAAGCAAGGTTGAACATAGCAAACATTAACCTGATCGTGCCTTCATTTGGTTTTTATTAAGCATTTATAAAAATTGAATTTGTGGCTACTGGTCAATCGCCAGCATTATGAAAATTCCCTCCGTGTACACCGGTGGCTCACGTCGCAGTCAAAGTATTAAGGCATCCGCTCTGCAGAAGTGTCCTGTGTAAGGACTACCGCGCGCCCACGCACCGCCCACTTGACAGTTTAGGGTCGGACGACCCATGACCTAATGCCAATTTTTAACAAAGGAGGCTTTATGCACGTGTTCCAGATAGCAAAATCTGTAACTTTTTATAAGTTGCTTTACAATAAAAAATATATGATTGCTTCAGGGTAAATCAATAAGCTATAGGAAAGGTTGTTGATGGGTGAGTTGTTCAAGTGAGGTAAGCAAATTAAAAAAATTGAAATCAACAAAAGCCAGTATTCATGAAACAGGAGTGAGGATCATTATTATGACTATTAACATTGCGCACAAATAAATTTACCTTCTAGTTCTTATCAGAAAAAAAACTATACTAATGAAGCCAGTGCTCAGTTTTGCTTACGAAAGTAAAACTATCCGCAAGCTCAGCACACAAGTCAAATTCAGAGATGGGGTTTCAGTGTTAAAACTTCAAAGAATGTTTTTGAGCTTGGGATTGAAACGACCAACTTTTATTTTGAATCAGTGAGTCTCCTTGTTTTGGTAATCTTAGACGAATGCTTTAAAACGGATTTCAGATGTGATAGGAGTTTTCGAACGTTGATCATAACGTAGACGGCAGAAAAAAAGTATAACATTCAGTTCTTCTCACAGTTGCTTCAATAACACCCTCGACAACGAAAAAGTATGGCAAAATGTGGCAGACCCATAACTATTGCAGATAGTTCAAAGTACGTACGAATGTGCGCGCTACAATAGTTATATTTTATTACCAAATATGAAATCAGTATGCAAATTGCGTTAATCAAGCAAAAGTTGCGATGAAAAGAATGCAGTGCTTGTCATGAGCATGTTGATTACAAACTGGCATTTGACAAGCAGTTTTCAACAAGAACGTGTATTTTACGAACTACAAAACATCGGTAAAATCTGAAATTGAAGCTGTTATTAGTTTTGTAGGTACAATGTGTCTTTAGAAGGATATCACTGTACAGCTCCTAGCTCTACTTTCTTTAGAGTCCTTCCGTTTTTGGCCAAATTTGTCATACTTTTTCGCTGTCGAGTTTTAAATATTAGGAATATTCTGTACAAACAAATTAAAGAAATCGCCTCGCACTCCTGAATTTCCAACTCATTCTCAAGAATTTTTCTCCAATGCAAAGTTGCACATCATGAACCTCAAGAAACATACCAACAAAACTTAAAGTGGGCCAACTATTAACCACTTTTGATTTGGCTGCGAATTGACCCTTTCAAGCGCTGATTATCATAGCCTGAACGTGTATTTAGCTGAAAAAATCCCATATCATAGTGCGATTTTCAGCAAGCAAGGCGTTGCTTCTCACCTGTCATGACTTTGAACCCTGTGCCAAAAGTTGGGATGAGACAGTGCCATCCGACCTCAGTTTATGAGATCTGCTCGGTGTTGAGGCCGGCAGCAGCACACGCCTCAACTACGGTGCTGCTCCAAGCCCTAATGCGACCAAATGAGAGACGACGTGTTTCTTTTGAACAAGACTTGAACAGGGTCAACGTGAGGAAGGTCAGATCGTTGTCTTATTGGTGATGAGTAGCACACGGATGTAAAACGTAAGATCGTTGTTTTAATGGTGTTGAGTTCCCAACTGCCACGAAATTTAAAATCGTTGTCTCATTGGTGATGAGTTGAGCATTGCCGCTAAGGGTAAGATCGTTGTTTTATTGGTGATGAGTTGCGCACTAGCTCTGAAAAATGTTTCACCGTCAAATACGTGTCCTTAAAGCGAATTTTAATGAATGCTTAAGCTAGTACGTTGGAAGCAAGTCAATAGGATGAGGAATACCGTAAAGTGAACTCAAGGTGTACGGTATAGCTGTTGATGGAAGTGCCCCTTGAAGCAGGAAACTTGCATCGGCTGCTGCGACACGGGCAAAAGGAATACCAAATTGTTTGGAAGTGTTCACTGGCTTTCGAAATAAGATCATTATTCCACAGAAAGTGAGAAAGAAGAAGCTTTCTTTATAGTTCAGCTCTGATTATAAACTCACAATAACCAATGAACTTTTCTAACAGTTCTGCAACGTGTTTCTTATGTCGTCATTTTAAAACAAAACAATCGTACGTGGTCTTTTTTACACTTGGCTATGAACAATGTTGAAGTTTATTTACAACCAAAAGCGTTGTGTTGGCTTATTGGTGAATATTTACCACAAAAAAGAGTTGTATTGATTTACAAATCGATTTATAACCGTGTGTTCCTAATTTTGAATTGAAAATTTACAATTCTGAATTTTTGACTGGAGTGCATCAAACGATAGGTTCAACAATCATGTACCCCTTCCAGCAAGAGCGCAATACTTCTTCACATTATCTTGCACCACATTGTTACTGAACTTGCGTACTTAATCCGAAAACTCAATCCAAAATTCTGGGGAAGCTGTCTTCTACATTTTGAAAGTGTTGAGTTAAGTTTTAGAGGGTAACATATCATTGTATTATATTATAACAATGCATGCACGTATGAACCACAAATTGTTTGATAACATATAACAAACTGTCTTGTTCTACCCGAATTTATTTATGAGGCCATTATGTGACAACATGATAAATAGGAAAATCATCTTACAAATATTTTTCAATGCTCATAATCCGTATCAACTTCATTGCGATGAGGTGCCTATTTTCAGTTCTTAACTTCTTAACTCAGTATTATGTGGACTGTTATGCAAGTTTCATACGTAAATCTAGGATATCCTCTAAAATTCAAATGTTCCATTAACAGATTACGCGGAGTATCGCAAGGATTAAAATCAACTGACTTAATTTCGCTCACAGATTTATAGAGTAATTATATGAGAAAAAAGCAATTAATGCGCTCGAGCTCTTAGTCACACCTTAAACAAGTCTTCACAACGCATTATCCTTTGTTTGAAAATGCTTTACTAATATTCAATTGTCATTGAAGAGCATTAATGTATTTAAATCAAACCTTTACAATCGTTTGAGCTGAATACATTTCTGTTCAATTTGGGTAGTGAGCCTTGCATAAGAAATCGATATTAATCAAAGGCGGGGATTATTTATAAGAATAAATGCTTATGAGCTTTCGGAACGTTATCCAAACCCTGATAGCGGAGAATTGAGAAGTTTCTTCTTGTGCGAACAACGTTCATTTTCCTAACGACGACTGTCTTCTAAAATACGAGTATGTGCAGAAATTTGGCACATTCATTCACACATAACCTGGTTAAAACGGTTCATCAAGTAAAATTTTACACTAAAAAATTTTTTTCCCCACGTGTGGAAGGTTATTTTGTTGCACATGTTAATGCTCACATAATAATTCCTGAACTTACTGCCTAACGCTCGAATTACAGCGAAACTCAGAACAGTTAGCCCAGATCTCAAATGTGAACATTCGAATTGTGTTTGCACAAAACATTGTCTCCGGAATGCTGAGAGTAAAATGGCGACTCGTAAGCACATCGAAATTGGTTAATTGTCTCCCTCCGTGGGTAGCCTTTTAAATTCAATTATTTATTTTACAACGACATTTTTGCTAGCGTGTGAGATCTGATTTCTCAGGCCACGTGACGGTCTTCATGTAAAGACAATGAGTAAACCGGCTTCTTCGTTTTCCCAAAATCAAAGTAGCGTGAAAGAAAAGAAAAAGACTAGTTTGCTGAAAGCCTAGTCATACACTATTACACTATTTCCAATGGATATTATACTGAAGCACAACGGCTTCTGTGATATTCCTTTCGTTTTCCTTCCAAAGGCGCACACCGTTGAGGCTACGTAGCCATGCTAACAGCCGAAGGAGAACACTGTTGAAGCTACGTAGTCAGGCGAACAGTCAAAGGAATATACTGTTGAAGCTACGTAGTCAGGCGAACAGCCAAAGGAGAACACTGTTGAAGCTACGTAGTCAGGCAAACAGCCAAAGGAGAACACTGTTGAAGCTACGAAGTCAGGCGAACAGTCAAAGGAATACACTGTTGGAGCTACGTAGTCAGGCGAACAGCCAAAGGCACGCGCCGTTGAAGTCGCGTAGTCAGGCGAACAGTCAAAGGTTCTGAAAGGCTCGCTGCAAAGATAACCGACTTGAAGGCGTCAAAGGGATAAGTTTAAGTGATGTGTCATGTCCACGTTTCAGATCTTTTAGTATAAGTGAATGGAATGAAAAAGTTCTGAACCGGTTTCTGAATAGTGAACTCAACATCAATATACTGGACTTAACATTGTCTATGAAGGAAACAGTGGGTGCGAATTGTTTGTAAAAACTTGGTGTAGTTATAGATGTCGAACATGACAAATGGGTTGATCATTATTTCCATAATGCCAATTTTAACAATAACGCTCAAATTTTGTAAATTTTTCTATAAAATTGCTCGATCTCGGGAGCTTTTTTAGTAAAATACTCAACACAAGTTCCAGATGATTATTGCTTCTTTTCATCATTGTGATTAAAATTCAATTCTTAAATTAAATTTACTTTACCTACTGGCACGCTTCCAAGTGAGCTTGTGGCATTCAAAAATCGACTGGTGAAACGTGTCACAGTTTTGATCGTGTTCCGTCCGATTGCTTTTTCACCATTCAAATGAACATGAGAACGCAACCCGTCATTCTTCCTCCAAATCGAACGAGTACAATTGCAGTTATTCGATTGTTTCATACCCGCACTATCCGCCAAAATGATCAGAGGAAAAACAAATTCTATACCTCATTGTGAGACAGTCATACAACGATTTCAACTTAAATTGGCGATTGTCTTGTCGAAGAATTTGCGAAACAGTTCTTCAACAAACTTAATTTACTATCGTGACTTTTTTTCTAAGAGCTGTAGAAGGATTTATATGAAAATTTCACTTACAATTACAATCAATTCTCCCGAACAGTAGCTTCCTTACGATCTTCGTATACCTTCACAAATTGAATGAAAAGACAGCCTCTGGGTGAGTCTTGCCGTCAACTGGTGCCGTAATTTAATCAATGTTGGATTGATGACTTCAATGAATCATTTTGATGTATCATCCCTCGCCTGCAGCGCATGGCGTACACACGTACGCAAATCAAAACCAAGTACTTCACGTCAAATGAATTGAGTGTGACAATATCAATATATGAAGCCTTGCCACACAAATAAATCAACGATTCACTTGTAGATTTTAATAGTTTAAAAACTGAAGAACGTCATTTTTACAGAACTGCTAAATATGGGGAGGATTGAGAAGCAGGTTTTAAAATTTATATGAAAATTATGTTCAGCAATCTGAAGAACATTACTTGGCAAGTTCTTCTGTAAGGGTTAAAAGTTTTCAATTTTTCATTCAACTATGCGTCAAGCTTAATGGGCATTCATCTCGACCTAAAATACCTAGCCATGGATGAGGGCAAGAAAACTGTCTTATGCATAGAACCGACACTGGAGATGCTAGTTTACAGCAGCTCTGCAAATAAGCTAAAAATAAGAATGCTGGTTTGAACAGCACGACAAATAAGTACACAACACGCCCAATTTCACGTCACAGTGGAGTCAAAAATCTTGAATGAATCAACTTTATCAGTGAGACGTGGCATTGAGGGAAGTTGGGACATAAGCTAAAGCTCTTTGTGAGTAACAAAATACCAAAAGCATAATTCTCACGGTATTGTTTTAGCAATAGTTTTCTATATTTTATAGTTCTTTACCTTATAGAAAATGAAAAACTGAAGACAATAAAACTTTTCGACCAAAATTTTAGATTTTATCGTCAGGAAAAAAGTCCCAAAAGGTACCAACAGTGTTCATTCTGTAATTGAAAACCAAGTGATTCTTGTCCGGAGTATCATGATACGCAAAGCATGTAGTTTCTAGCTTTCTTTGAGTTTATTTGAATTTCAATCGCTTCAAATAATAATAATAACTGAAAATAAATCAACTCCAATGTGGATTCCAATAACTTCCACGTAGTACGATTCCTCAACACGAAAATAACATGACAATATTCTACGTGTACGACTTAGTCATGTGATATTTCTCGCGCTAATTAAATGTATTTCGTCCAATTGTTATGGACAACCTAAGCGCCAAGCAACGAAATAGTATATCTATCTTCTCTGTCAGAATTAGTTATCGCAGTAATACTGTAAAAACTTGGGAAAAATCGTACCTATGTTTTTTTTTAAATTGAGCTCATTACGAACTGTAGGAAAGGAGTGCCGTGAGCTAAAATTTTGATGCCTAAATTGAAACTGATTTTATTTTTTTCAAGTGACTCGACATGTGCCAAGAACACTTGACCTGACCTGACTACCAAGCCTAATCTATCCTAACCTAATCTATTCTAACCTAACCCAACCTAAATTGATTAATTAATCGCTTTACAGCGCATTTTTGACAAGGTGACGTCTGTATCGTCATCATGCCATCATGACGTTGTTGTATACACCTTGATTCAATAGTTCCTCTAACTTTTTCCTCTAGGGTAAATTTTTTGACTTTAATATAGATTAACGAAATCATTTTTTGAAAATCAAACAAAATTTTGAGACAAGTCGGCGAAAAACTTCTTCATTAATCGGTGAAAGAAAATGAGAGCTTAAAAGCAGCTCCTTATTTATATGCTTAGATATCCACGACCCTGAAGTTGTTATCTACACACCAGAAAGCCAAAACGGAATTAATTAGTGACAAATGAGACAGCGGTCCATTTTTCAATGTAACACATATTTATCAAAATTTACACAATGTAATTCACTGTCCTTATGCAAAAATATTGAATGCATTTTCAAAAGCAAGAAATGTAAAATAAAAAATTGGTTTCAAATTCTAACACCAAGTGGCATTAAACAGAAGTTTTTCCCTGTGGCTGAAAGTCGTCCGTCTCTCTTCAAACTTCCTCGTACAAAAAAAAACACACTTCAATTTGTCAAGTACGGGTAGACAACTCTACGAGAGATGAGCTACGTCATGAAATAAAGTGGGTTGTCACTTTTACCTTATCCGTTCAAATGACTCGCACTACCCAGTAGAGAGGAGGATGACCAGTGCATGGACTGGCAAGTTATTTGTCTCTACGTCCGCTGACACTACACGCACTCATGGGGTTCATTTCGTTCTGTCGAGATTTGAACTGGATAGAAATTTCAGGCTCGAGAACTTCCAAATTGTCTCTGCCTGTTCTTTCGCCTACAGACGCTGTCACTTCTGTCAGAAGTGACTTCGTAAGACGTAGAATCCTAGAATATCTTTGCTTTCTCTACAAATAGACATTGCCTACGAGAAACTTTCTTCACTTTTTCGTCAGGAAATGAAATTTTACTATAATAGAGCTATTCATCGTATATTTGACATGACTTAGGAGAAATTCGAATCCTATACATGAGCTGAACAACACTGAGTACGAGCAGTCCAGGTAAAAGTACACAGCAAAATAAAACGTCATAAGTTGAGCAGAAATTGAGTAAATGACCTAACATGTCGACAGTACTAAACTTTTGAAAAGTAAGTTTAAAGATTCACCTCGAACATAGAGTCTTTGCTAAACCGTTAAAGGCATATCACACTACATGAAAGGAAATTGAGCCATCTGCTCACATGATCTAAATAAATGATGGAATCAATGAATTTCTCATGGAAAAAATCCAATGCATCACCATCCATCACCACGTAACGTCACCATGCATTAGGGGAGATCCACTTCGCACGTGCACTGCGTTTGGCAGGAAGCTGATGTCATCCAATATCACATTGAAGTCCCAATATGAACAGTGAATTTGTGTGTTTTACCCAGCACACTCCACGAGATTGAACGAAGGTACGTCGTCACAGGCAAAGCTTTCTCGCAGCCTTTAGCTCTGTGTCAAGCCCTGCTGAACTGTAATGTTGGTTAGACAGAGTATCGCATCTGCTTCTTCAATCAGCAAATTGTTCAGGTTCTAAGGCTCTTTGTGCATAGCCAAGAACCATGTGTGTATGAGCATCCACATCTATAAGTGCAAGTGGATGCTGGAAAATTTTTGCGTCTGCTTGAAGACGCATTCCGCTCCTACGGAGATAACTGCTTCATTTTTACATGAAATATGAGAGTAACAATGTGTTGTAAATTCGAAAGGCATCTTAAAGGAGCTATTAATTCATTTCGCTATTGGGTCAACGGTAAATGACGTGTTTATCAGTAGACTAGTATGAAATGAACCAAACAATACAGCTCCAACAACATCTCAGAATAAGGCATAATAACGATTATTCTGTTGTTGTACTAAGCATCATTTTACTGCTGATGCGCTATCCAAATCTGTGGATTTAGCAGCTCATGCTTATTTCAACACCTATAAACTCGATCCATTGGCCCATAAAAGACAGCAGAGCTGGGACGGAGCACTTTCTCAGGTACGGTAGACATTGGAGTTTCTTGTGTCACCAGTATTTTTATTATAACAAGTATAGCAGCTCGCGGTAAAGTTTAGCCTCCATAAAAATGAAACCAAATCAGGAGTGTATTTGAAGGAGGAAAACAGATTTTCACGTAAATTCAGTGGAATAATAAACTGCAAGAGTTTTCAGATCAAAGAAAATTTACAACGCATTGCACATATGTCTGATTCTTCAAACCACAAAATCAAAAATGTTGAAGCTCGAATGGCATTTCCTGTCATGCGTCGAGAAAGAATGGCATATGCCAATACCCGACAGCATGCCCTGAAATCGACGGTTTTTGCTGGTATTCATCAATAAGTCAAAGCTTTCGGCAAGGGTAGGCGGCAGTGCGGTCACGGGAACCTCCATTCTTCTGCAAATGAGGATATCACTCAACAAAAAGTCGGCTCAATAGCCCTTCGGTGTGACGGTGTTCTCGTTTTTCCGGGTACCTTGCTGCAAATATGCAAGCAGTTTCCTGAATTACGTCCCATGCATAATCATGACCTGGGTACAATGAGAGCTTCGTCTTCATTTTTGGATAGAGAAAATCCATTTTGCAAAAGTGATGCATGTCCATGAAGGTCAGTGGTTCTGAGAAACATTTATAGTACCGTGGCGAGTTTATTGCGTGAAAAGTACATCACATAATAGGGTTGATACATTGTTCAAACTTTGTAAACATTTACAAGTTATGAAGTCAAATCCCTATAATAACTAATTCCAACTCGCCCTTTAGAAATCAGTCAGTGCACTTGATGAAGAGAAAGAATCTACGTAGATCATGGTTCTGAATATGATGCCCATGGTAATTGTATATTCTGTAGGTTTTCTTGAAATGTCTGCTGCTCTAAAAGTCGTTTAATATCGTTTAAATTAACTAACAGCCACATTGAACAATCAAAATAAAACGGAAATCATACCGATTATTGCGGCACAAAATTGCGGAAATAGCAACAAATAGTTACTGAAACCAAAGCAAGACACTACTCAGAGAAACGTTTTAGTATCTAATGTAGTACAAAATTAACTAAATCATTCCTGGGAGATCAAGTAAAGATGTGAGCTTAAAGTGTATGACAGGCTCGCAACAAACGTTACTCGAGCTAAATACGTACAAATATTTCTCGGGCAAAATATTTGAATTCAGCTCAAGGTAATTGAGTTTGAGCAAGAATTTTATTCATCAACTCATTTAGTTACCCAAAGGATAGTTGTAGTGTGTTTTTTGAGAAACATATTTGCTATACTTAAACGTAGGATACGCGTGTTAGACCCTGATTGAAACCTCATTTATAGTTTGAACTCATTCATGTATTAATTCTATGCCAATTAGTTATCCCTACATTTATTCTTTAAGTTCTTTCACTGAATATACAGTCAAGTCTTGGGTGAAAAAAGTTCTATGTATCTTTTTTGCGAATGCTAAGCTGAATAGATACTATAGAAGATTTAACGCGTTGACCGCAATAGGCTAAATCTATGCTTAGCATTCAAGCCAAATTTTAAGTGAATTGTAGTTATAAATTCTGAAACTAGTAAACATCAACTGAATCGTGTTTTTATTCAGCTTTGATTAAGCATTTCCAAAATTCGGGCTCGTGACTTCTTGATGGTCAGCAGCATTAGAAAAATTCCCTTCGTGTACACCGGCGGCTCACATCGCGACCAACACGTTCATCCTCACCAGATTGATTTATTCTCATATTACCTTTATTTCAACCTGCTCGCATTACCATTATTTCAAACTTCTCGTATTACCATTTTTTCAACCTTCTCATACTACGATTTTTTCAAACTTCTCATATTTCCGTTGTACACATCTTCTCATATTACCATTATTTCAACCTTCTCACATTACCATTATTTCAACCTTCTCATATTACCATTATTTCAACCTTCTCATATTACCATTATTTCAATCTTCTGATATTACCATTATTTCAACCTTCTCTCGTTACCATTTTTTCTAATTTCTCGTAGTACCATTTTTTTCTTCTCTTCTCACATTGCCAGTATTTCAACATTCTCACATTAGCATTATTCCAACATTATCATATTGCCAGTATTTCGATATTTTCATATTAGCAAACACCAACATTCTCAAATTGCCATTATTTCAACCTCATATTACCATGATTCATTATTTCAACCTCATATTACCATTATTCATTATTTCAACCTCATATAGGCATTACTTCATCCGCAGTTATTCTACGGCACCGGCAACAACAGCAATACGGCCAGGACAACAGGTTGTCAAAACGTTGTCAATAACATCAGAATAAGGAAGGAACTGTCACTCGGCAGCAAACTTCAAAGAACACTTTGGCGTACATATTCAACTAGAAATTTGATAAATTAAATCTGCTTCGGAAGTAAATTTTAGGATCATTCTCATTTGTAAATGATTCAGGCACCATTAATTGTAAAAGCTTTTTATTTAATGGCATGAGAGTTTACTTAAGTGAGATGGAATGAGGAAACATAAAAACGGAATCGATTTCCAGATACATGTGTTTTTTCTTAAAACATTTGCTATCAGCCACATTCACCATTTTTTCTGTTTGAAAACATTGTACATTAAAATGTGTGGGTAATCAAACAAACAGATATCTCTCATTTCGAGCTTTAGATTCTAATAATGATTCAGATATTCCGATCTCCCCGTAGCAGTGCTGCTGTATAACTTTCATCCGGGTCGAGCTTTCAAAATCTTCCCTCTCAATCTCCTCCGCAAAGGAATTCGGATTCGGATGCTCAAAGTAAAAACGAACTGGAGTAGAATTCTCCGAAAGCAAAACCGTTGATTGCCTGGAGAAAATATTTCCGCGAATAAATTGAATATGGATAAGAAACTTTGCTGGAGAGTTTGAATTTAGGCGGTGCAGCGGCGATGTGAGTCGGGATTCCATTAGTGCAGCTCTATCGTCCTGGAAGACTGATTTGCCTCGTTGTTGATCAAATGAAAACGATGCTTGGTTGCCTGAATGAATTTTAATAAGCCTTGGATTGATTTCGTTCCAGCAGCGTAGCGTGGCAGGTGCGTAAGACATCCTGTAAAATTGCCGTGACTCACACAACATCTGAAAATAATTGACCAGAGTAAAATAAAATCTCTGCTGAAATATCTACAAAAATATCTGGATCTGGGCGTGCTGGATTGTGCACGTAGTACCGTCAATTTTTTTATTTCTATTACTTAATTTGCAAATAATTTACAGCACGAGTACACCACATTAATGTGATATAAATCGATTCAAAATTCCGTATTCGCTCTGTAGGTTTATATAGTCAATAATTTTTAATCTTACACAGCTGCCTGATGGTCATGAAAACTACATAGCGGAAGTAATCTGTATTTGTGTGTTTTGTCCGCACCGCCAAACTCACAGTTTTGTGACGCGAGCAGTAGGGGTGGGTCAACTTCATTGAAATAAAAGAAGAAAAATATATTTTGATTGACCTAATTTACAACTTGATAAGTTGATGCATAATTTCTCGGTGAAGAGAAAGTTTCACAAGTACAAATTGTTACTCCAGAATTATTGGTGTTTTCATTTCGATTAGGCACATAACAATGAATTAATTCACCCTTACCTCCAAGCACAAAAAAAAACATAAAATCTTGGTTCACGGAAGCTGCTGAAATCTACTCAATCGCGTAGCAAATCCCATATAAAATGGGTTCGTTGCTTTCGAATTCAGAAATTTTATTCTGTAAAGATCCCTCAAAACTCGCCGGGGCTTGGCTACTCGAGACTAGCTGTCCTCAGGATTTTTTTTTGAATATTTTCCCGTCAGTCAAGTGCTCTTCTGAGTCCCCTTAGTTCGTGCACGAGCCGCTTATAGAAATGCTGACCAAATCTTTACAGGAATATCTGACATTCTGCAGCGCAAGCGCTCTACCAAGCAAATCCCTGTCTCAGTTTTTTTTTCTAAATTTAACTGTTCAGTTGTCTTGACTATATGAATGGTAATATATATTTTAATTTAAAAAAATGGTTGCAATGATGTTACTCACTCACACTTACTGATTTTACTTTGGTAGAAGTTAGTAAGCTCTGCGGTGTTAATTGATGAATATAAAACTGAAACTTGCGTTTCATGATGTGAGCTTAAATACTTTTCCAGTGAAGCACCGCGTTGAGAAAGAGATCACTCATACTCGTGCCCTAGTGATAATGCTGATCTACTAGTGTGTTGCAATGAAATAAAATAAACTAGATGATCAATGAAACGACATCTACGTGGGAAACGTACACGTAATGGAAGAGATTAAGCAAAATTGATCAAATATAACATATTTTCCGTTCCATTAAAAATGTTCTACAACATGAAATAACGAATTTATTTCAGAGCCCTGAATTTCTTAAAGTATTGAACAATTATTCCATGGCAAGGAAAAGAAATGAAGGTGAATTATTTTCATTTGAACAAAAATGTTCAATGTTTTCTTTGCTCGCTTGAACAGAAGTTCATCATTCAACTCAAATCGAAGTTCATTTACATTCAATATTGAAAATAACAAGAATCAAAGGGATAATACTCTCATTTGATTTAGATTCAGTATTTAAAAAAATTGAATTTGTGACCACAGGTGGGTCAACTGCATTGTGAAAATCCCCTCTGTGACCAACGGCGAATGAAAAAGATTATAAAAATCTCTCAAGTGACCACCGGTGGGTTAACTGAAAAATAAAAATCCCCTCAGCGACCACCTGTGGGTCAACCGCATTATGATAATCCCCTCAGCGACCACCTGTGGGTCAACCGCATTATGAAAATCCCCTCAGCGACCACCTGTGGGTCAACCGCATTATGAAAATCCCCTCAGCGACCACCTGTGGGTCAACCGCATTATGAAAATCCCCTCAGCGACCAATTGTGGGGCAACCGCATTATGATAATCCCCTCAGCAACCACCTGTGGGTCAACCGCATTATGATAATCCCCTCAGCGACCACCTGTAGGTCAACCGCATTGTGAAAATCTCCTCAGTGACCCCCTGTGGGTCAACTACTTTATGAAAATCCCTTCAATGGCCAACGAATGTTCAACCGCATTATAGAAATTCCTCAGTGACCATCAAAGGGTCATTTCGCACTTAATGTATTGAAAAGAAACAGGTCTGGCCGCCTCGCTCTGCAGACACTCGGCACTGACCTTCAAGCGAACGGCTGTCTTGATTCTTCTGTAATATACAGCACTTAAAATACCTTGCTTAATTTTTAGATCTTACCTCGCTCAAATCAAAAAAAGCGATTAAAACTGCTAGAACAGTAAACATTTTGTCAAAATTCAGTACATGTACAGATGAAAAAAACAAACGTAAAAAAATGAAGTCGTAGTTTCTATGATGTCGGAGATAAAGTTGATACTTCAAAATGTCAACATAGGAAGAAAACAGGATACAGTTAAGCTAAATTTTCTTCCCCTCCACTAAAAAAAAGGACATTCGGAACTTTTCCGCTCAACTGTTGGCTCGTGCTAACTCTGAGCTGAAAATTAGAGGACATGTATCGTATTCGATTGCTGGTGTCCGCTGCAGAATGCATGAAAAAGAGAGTAAGACACACTTCAATATGGCGGACGAGCCAGCGTCGCCTACTAGCTTTCTGGCTTCGTTCTTTCTCTTTAAAGTTTCGTTTCCTGCATAACAGCAGTCACAACCTGCAGCCCTCACAGAAGAGGGTAGATTTTAATGTGCTGAGGGTCACCTGATTTTCCATATTGATAGCGAAAATTTCACAATTTAGCTTTTTTCCAATTAAATTTGGCCGAGTGAAGTTTATATCTGGTAACTCCTCAGAAGTGCCAGAAGCTGAGCACTTTTGTCCCAAAATTTTTCCGTGAAAATAACACTTCTACTTTTTCCAACGAAACAAATCAGGCAACAGAAACAGAAACAAATCAGGCAACCGTGATCAGAAAAAAACATTTGATAATGTGCGTTTCCTCGTCGCTTTAAGAGCCTGGGAGAGACATCGACTCATCATTTTTATATCTGCAAGTGTGTAATTTAATTCACTCACCTCGTTTCTGCTATTGGTAAAAGTTGGTTTGGATAGGCTGTAAGTAGTAGAATAGGGAAATCGAGTTTACTGCTGAGAATACATTTTCATCCTTCCTAAGAAATATGAAGAATACAATTGCACGATAACATTTTACCTCATATCACAGTTGCTTTCTAAAAAGATCGCGATACATGAAATGTCAATTATTCACACCGGTGCATGAATATGCAACTCACCTCGTGGTACACGTGAGTTAGGATACCATCAGAGAATTGGGCCATTTTTGGACACGCTAAAGCCTGTCTGCAATAAAAATTCAAACTCCAGGGCGGAGGTTTCGCTGACATCATTTGTGAGAGAGACATTTCATTACACATGCGGGATGTGTGTAGATTTCTCAGAAAATTTGAACACTTTCATTGAACATGTGAGGAGTGCTTGTAAACAGAGTTGACACTTTTGGTCACCACTTGTGTACTTTTGTTTACTGTTTAAAAACTTCCATTAAACGTACGCATTCAGCTGAATTACCATGATTCTTAGGCATACATATGAGCACGATTGAAACAATTTCATGAAACGTGTGTGCTGCTTCCGATTTCAAAATGGTTAGTCATTACATCATACGTGGGACACATTCATTCATACACACTTACACGCATGCACGCATTCATTCATTCAAACATATCATATATGCACACATGCATTCAAAGACACATGCATTCATACATACAAGCATGCATGCGTTCATACACGCACACATGCATTCATACATATACGCATGCATATATACATGCTCACATGTACACATGCATTCATTCATACACAGGCACACACTTAGACGACCACCTATCGCAATGCAACGTGTTAAGTTCGAGGTATATTCTGTAACTCGCCCCCCATGATGTATAATGCAGGAGATTTGAG
>JACJUY010001729.1:46442-105130 GCA_014220935.1 Platorchestia sp. MABIK | reverse complement strand
TCGTCCTCACGATCCTCTAACTTGTCAGTCTCGTGTCAGTTTCCGTTCTTTTGCTTGTTCTCAGAGTACGCATAAATTCTTGACTAGTTCAGATTTGTCATGAATTTACGAGTTTGAATTTCTTTTTTCATTTAATTGGATTAGATAATATTTGAAAGACGGCAGTTTGTTGAGTAAGGCTAGACGTGTCGCAGATTTAATGAATGAAATTTAGAATCGCATCTGTGAAGTAGGACTTTTAATTCTGTGAGGCCGCTGTCACTAGAAAAACAATCAGCAGTGTTGATTTATTTGTTGAATGCATCAGGTACCCTGACACAATTATGCAGTTCACCATCACATTCTGATATTGTAGAGATTCGTGACCCTATTGGTTGATTTCATCGTAAGAGAACCAGTTGTAAAAAAAGTAAATTGTAAGTCCAGTCCAGGCTGAAGATTCCAAAGTCCCCAACTGTAGCCCGGAAATAATTTGAGGTATATCAAGAAAAGTTTTCATTTAAACATAAACATTTTTATGCTTGGGCATATCTTGACCTCCTAGTAGTGCGAATACTGAATTCTTCGGTGTCCCATAGTCATCACGCACTGTACACTGTGCATTATTAATATTTATACATTTAGTTTGACATGTTGAATGTTTTCAATATATTCTGACTAGATATTGAACCCAGTGTCAGAAAGCCATTTCAATTCGTCTAGAAGCATTCGTCTGTACAGCAAAACCAAGCACAGTTTCGAATCGACACAAAGCAATGGAAAACATTCACCAGTAGATGCGATTGACAATGCAAATTTGGTATCTTTCGCTGTTTTAGTGGGACAAATGAAAAAAAATTTCTTCTGAATAAAATTGAGTACGCCTCAATCTAATCGCCGCCGTGTTTAAAATAATGGGGGAATCTCCACCAATAATTCAAGTTCTACCGGCCGAAACCAGAGCTTCTATAACACCTGTGCAGACAAAGGTGCAGGTATGTAGAAGATTATGGGGAAACGGGAGAATTTTATTATCGTGTGATGGCGGCCTTAAGTATGAGTTTCATTTCCTTGGAAATGCGTTTCCTTGGATTATTTTATTTGAATGGCGCTCTGATTCATTCTTTATGGATAGCCTACTTTGCGGCTGACTAAGGAATAAGCGTTCACTCTGAATTCGGGTAAAATCAATTTTTCCCCTTATTTCCATATCTAGATTTTCTAGAAAACAGCAGGCGCAAAATCAATATCGCAGCAACAATTTTGCTGGCCCTCGAATAGAAGTGCGTTGCACACTAGCCCCGCGAAACGTGGAGATATTTTAGCAGCAACTGCTCTTCCGCTCTTGGTTACTTGTACTTCAAAGGCCTTTTCTTTTACCGCAAATGTCAAGGCTGTCATGGAGGCTAAAGTTGTCTTTATTTCCCGCTAGCCTTGCAAGTGATCACTTCAGATTTGTCGTCAGCTGGGCAGCGAGGTCTGCGTCATGTGTTCCTGCTAGTCTTGCTCTCTAGTCTTACTAGATTAATTACATCAGCGTTTTGCTTTAGATTTTGAAGAAAGGGCAATTTTATGTAGTGTAACGTTCCTTTTGTAGAATTTTTTTTCACGAGCTGCCAAGTGGGATCAACACAAAGTTTTTCTTGAATTGTCAAAAGTGATGATTACGGACGAATCTTTTTTTTAACATCGGGAAATGAAGTGTAGTATTCGTGTCGAAACGTCAGAATTGGTAAATAAGTTGTGCTTCACTATCATGTTTTCGGTTAATTTGCTCAATTTTCACTTACGATTAGTTGAACTAGTAAACAGAAGGGATCTCAAAATGGCGAGGGACTAGGTCAATTCTTGAGTCGGCCTAATCTTGAATGAAACTTTTCATAGCTTGCCGAGTTTGAAAATGCTCGATGAACCCTTCATGAGGAATTCCTTAACGTCACGGCGGCAGTGGCCGTGCAAGATATTCTGGATCGCTCGTAGAATTGTCTTGGGTTCAGCAGAAATTTCTGAAGTTTAAGACGTGGATTTATAGATTCCTCTTCACTGAAGAAACATCGACGCACTCGAATAATTTTATTCATGTCATCCTCAATTTAACAAAGATAAACATTTACACTGAAGTGTTTGGTGAGTGCCAAGCAGCCATCGCGCTAATTAATGGCGTATTTTGAACATAGCTAAACCACGGGTTCAGTGTAAATTGGATATACCAGTTGTGTGTGTCAAACAACTCAAACTTCACTGTTATGCCCGAAACACTGAAGTATCAATTAGCTGCAATGAAGCATCTCGTCTAAAGTTTATATCTACTTGCCTGTCTCGGGGGTATTGTTGCTATTATCCCGCAAATGGGGCCATCATTTCTGATTACAACACAACTTCTCTAGGTATGTTCTAAATGTTTCTCTGACGTATTCAAAATATAGAAGTAAATTTTCAAGCGCGGGTTTAAACGCTAAATGCTGTTTATTTTTTTCTGAAAGGAAATGACGTTCGCTGCTGGGAATCCCTTAACCCTTAGGCCACTTAGCAAACCTCGATGCGACGACCTTGAGGGTACGAATCGAAATACAGCCAGCCGGTCAATTGTCATGACTACCCTCCGTCTGTCACGGACGACTTTTCTAGGAATAAATAGTAAGGCATGCGGCGGTGTTGTTTGCAGTGTTCGGGTCATTCACCGCGTGCTGTGCTTGGAGCTTCGCTGGTTCTTTGTCAGACTGATTGTATTGAGCGGTCGGGCTTCAGACTGCCCTGCCTGACACCTGTAGCTGGAGTGGGGAGCAGAGCTGCCTCACACTTGGTGGCTGCCGCTCGGTAAGGGAAAACAGCCTCGATAAGCACGTGTAATGCTAAAATCAAATTACACTTGGTGGCTCCCATTCGATGAGAAAGAGACAGTCAAGTTAGGACATGCAACGTAGAAATTGCATCGTGTTATGAAATGAAGTTGGGCACGCGTATGATGAGACTCGAAAGGGCTGCATTGGTTAAAAGAAAATGTCCACTTTACCTTGGAACAGATTTTGTCGCCTCAATTCCGTTCGGGCCAATAGGTAAAATGGAAGGTGAACAAATTTTAGTTTAGTTTCATTGTTTTTGTGTTTCCTTCGAGCAATACAACTATTGTATTTTTTCAATCTGAATTAGCGCTCCCAAGGGGGTACGAGGTCCCGTGCTAAAGGTCTTATTTAGGCCATCCTTATGTTTCAGTTGAGTTTTTGTTTTGTTCCGAACCATCTTTTTATTTAGCTCCATTGCTGTACTGCTCATCAGCACTTGCTGCATTCGTAAACTCGAATTATTGCATCAACTTGTTGCTTAATTTACTGTTTCAACGCACTTTGTACATAGATTTAACTTTCCCTTAACTACATACTAAATAGTGCCTTCCTTTTTCTCTTTGTAACGCCTTTGTTGCGGTTCAGAAGGCTTAAACTAAAATGATATAATTATCATGGCTTTGTGCTCTGGAATATTCACGATTCAAGACGTTGAATGCACTTCATTTTAGAGTTGATATGCAAAAAGTGAGGTTACGTTTTTTCTGTGATCGACGTTCATCGCTTTTGAGTTTTTAAAGGAAATTCAATTTATTAAGAAATACACTTGAGTAAATGTATTTTACCACAGAGTGCATTAATTTCCATTCAGTGTAGCGCTGGTGTACAGCACTTTGATTGGCGCTAGTTTTATTTTGGGACTAATTTAACCCCTTCGTTCACCAAGGGCGAGTCAACTCTAGTTTTAACCAGTCTTTCAGAGTGCACTGAGTTGACTTGTCGAAAACGTAATGTATCAAAAGTAAACTGCAGACTTGTTTACGTGACGTTCTATCTGCATGTGCAATAAGAACATTAAAGTATTTCTGAAAATAATTAAGAATTCGCCTGGAAATGAAACTTCAGACTAACTCATCTAATCTGATACAATGAAATTTTTCCCCATGTAAAATATCGCCTATCGAGAGGTAATGCGACCGAAAGCTTTGGAAAAGTCGCGTCATTGAACATAAGGTGGTTCTTCTGGTGGTTCTTGGTGGTTCTGAATCTGAGCTCGATGTTCGTCGGCTATGGTTTTCGTAACATTTTATACTCGCATTCTTGTGGTATTCGGTTGAAATAGCACTCACTGGGCGAATTGAGAGGTCCCAAGCTCAAGGTTACGTAGGTCTTTCTTTTGTTAGAATGTTTCCTTTTGTTACAGAACCATCATTTTCTGGTTCACTGCTGTCCTGTATGCCAGAGCTTACTAAATCCTTCAACTTCTATCGCGTTACATTTAACTTGCTTCCTAACATTTGAGTAGGGATGTTGTGTGCAAAACGCGAATGTTTCTTTAACTCCCTACTAAATGGTTACTTCCTCTCCTTGTTAATAATACATACCTCTGATGTGGTTAGGAAAGCTCCAACCAATCGAAGACGATTTGGTTGAAACTTTGAATTTCGATCACTGCTCGAGATCTTGTCGACGGTGTATAAATTCAAACGCCCATTTTGAGTTGTAGTTGTCACTCGTTCGCAACATTTTTGAAGTTTTATATTGCTACAGAGGTTGAATTTTTAAAATTTATTTAATCTGGATTTATGGCAACTTGTAAACTTCAGCAAAAAAATTCAGCACGAGAATAAAATGTCCCTGATTTTAGGGCATGTCAAGTGCATCTAGAACGTCTAGGAAATCAGAATGGCCAGCATTTCCTTGCTCTCGATGGTTCGAAAAGAAAATTTGGTATATTTCAAAGAGTCTGCAACTTGATTAGTTAACAATCGCCGTGCAATTTATTATCTAAATTTAATTGGTGTAGATTTCTTTCACAGACACAAACTCGATAAAATTCAGGCTGAAGAGGAACCAGAATATCTGAAAAATGTTCACGTGGAATGCGTTATTACACGCATGACTGCTATTGACGCGCTATTTTTCTGAAATAGTCCTTACTCGGATAAGCTCACGATCGTGCACAAATTACAACCAGTGTTAACTTCGTACAAATTCGGCGAAAGAAATAACCTAATCTCGCCAACATAATACCGTATTTTACAAATAAATTTTTAACAACAAATGAAATGAAGTTGAATTTTTCTGATGAGCTATCCTTGAGAGTTGAATTAGTTTGAAATTTATTGCTACTTCAACGTAATCAGAATTGTTGACCTTGAAGTACGAAGGTCGAGAAGGAGTCCGTGCGGCGCTACAGCTTCAGGAAGAAGGGCGGGGGCGAAGCTCAGGCATTTCCGACCAGTTCCTAGGTACGGGCTCGTGGTTCATTCTTTGTGTTCGCGGCCACGTTCGTCATCTGTTGAACATGTCGTGCTACGGATAAGGAATCGCTTTGGATTGTTGAAAGCGTAACAATTTGTTCCTAAAATTATAAATTTATTTCATCCTTGCATGCTTCTACGAGAAATGCAGATTGATCCAGTCCAGAGTCGAATGTTAGATGGGCGTTTTTTACGAAAAATCTTTTATCGGTTTTCAACTGTATATCGTTTAGTTTCGAGCTATTGATTTGAAAGACAATGTCGAGAGTAGTGGTGATGCTTATTCATTTTAATAGGCATAGGTTTCAAGTTTAAATTAGTGTATGATCTTAGAAACTACTGTGAAGCTGAATTGTACTTGTTCATAGGATTACATACGAGCTACCCAAACCTGGCGTTTTTACAATTGTTAATCATGTTCTCTAAATAGTACTTAGCTTTCTTTCTTCAGCTCGTCTATTTTGATACGATACTGGCTCTCCAAAAAAAACTCCTGACGAATATTTAAGAGGAAATGCCGTAGCCGAGCAGTGGTGCTTAACTTCGTGACAATTAATGAAATTGTATTGGAAAACTCCAGTATATTGGAGTTTTGCTCCTATGAAGTTGAAATAACCCAGAGCTAATGTCATGTAAATTTTACCAAAGTTTTCAGGCTTCCTCTGCTCCAGGAAACTTCGTCAATAAATTGTTCTTATTGACCAATTTAAGCAAAACTAAATTGATCTATTTTCAGCCTCTCTGGCATTGCGTGTTGATTATGGGTTTCTGTACTAATGATAGTTTCAAATTGATCTAATTTGAAATGTGTGCTGTCGTGGCTAAAAAAGCCGTCCATCGCCATTGTACACGATAAAAAGTTCTTTAGACTTGAGGCATACAAAATTTTTTCATTTTCAGATGGCATTTGATCATGAAAATAATTCACTATTTGGTATGACAGCACGAGTTTTCTATCGAATTTCATTGAATTTTTTTAAACTAGTTTCTCTGTGAACGCCAACCACTGCCGGGAAGGGCAACCAACGTACAGGACCATCAGATACCCAGCATTGCTAATTAAGTTTCTAGTGCATTTATCTATGAAATGTGATACTTACGCAAAGCGTGCCTATTCAATAGAGATCGGACGCTTTCGTTTTATTTGTAAAGACAATGCTGAAAGTTCTGTGGCGCTGAGTATTGGTCAACTTAGTCCAAATGAGAGGAAGGTGTGGCTCTTGAATTAATGAACAGAAATCTCAGTTAATTGCCAGTAATTTACCATTGATTACCCCCCCACGAGTCCCTTCAGAAATTTCAGTGATATGGGATTATCTTGTAAATTTATAGTATTTTGAGAAGATTCACGGGTCGCGCCGTGGGACTACCATGGCGCCACAAACGGCTCATCTTCGCCCGGCGGCGTCTCGGCGTTTTCCCAGAACGGAACCTGTTGCGAGCGATCGAGCCCGGGCGCACACGGCTCTCTTGCTTTAGTGTAGTTAGTAGCTTGCTGGTTCTGCCGCTTCTGCTTCTTCTCCTCCTCGTCCGTCGTGCGTCAGACTGCCTGCCTGCCTTCCGCGCTGGATCGATACCTGGGTTTGGTCCCTGTAGCTCTCCTCTCTGCGCCACCTGGTGAAAAGCGGCGTCGGACGCGGAGATTGCCCGCTTACTTCACTACCTTGCTTTATTGCTCCAATTTTCTTTCCGGATCGCGCTTAATTTTTCCGACTGGTGTCGTCAGAAACGTTCAACTAAAAGGCAAGTTGTGCAGCATTCACAGAGACGGAAATAGTTGGATTCTGCCACTCTTCCAATACAGTAAAGTTCTCGTATACTTGTGCGAGCTGCGTATAAGGAAAGGGGGCATTTTAATGAAGCTTTCATTTAGATTTGTGTGCCTTCGACACAAACTAATCGGTCTGAGCTGCAGCACTTGCTCGTTCAGTCGGGTGCAGCTGTGCGAACGCTTATCGCATTCTTGTCGCTGAGGGTATAATAAGGAAGCTAGACACCGATACTAAGTGAATTTCAAATTATTTATGCGGAGATGATGACGAAGTGACAGAAAAATCCTCGAATCACAAAGTAAAGGGCTGTTCTGACTTGAGCACACAATGCTCCAAATTTGCACGAGTTATTGCTCCCAATGCGTAAATTTGAGTAAATTTAAAGTACGTAAAGATTCATAGTTGTACAGTTTATTTTAAATGTATTTTCAGTTATTGCTTTGTATTGAGGGATTGACAATCTGCAAAATTGCAGCCATCTCCCCTGGAGATCTAATGAAATGATTCGCTTATCAACATGCTCACTTGTAAATTCTTTTCAGTTCAGCTAACAAAAGAATATTACACGGCAACGGGATATGACGGCTTTCTCATTGTATGGTTTTTGGAAGCACAATTCTGAAATTTAACTAACGCTGCATGAAAAGTGGGGTCGCCATGCACTCCTGAGCGGATGGATCAGTATGATGGAAGCGAACTTCTGAACTATTTTAATCAAAGATTTGCTTCTTTATCCGATTTGCTCAACTTGTTGAGAAAGCTGCATTTTATGGTCTAATCGCTTTTTCGCCTGTGAAGTAAGATTTTAAAATTGATGTCCAAAGACACCATAATAGCTGAAACGCTCAATAACCTCAAAATAGTTCAGTTTGTGTTCAGGTAATTCAACAAGCGGGTCGACCGTGTGACAACAAGAACAAGCAAAATTGCACAGTTGGACAAACGCCTTCAGTTATTTCAATCTCGTACCTGTATACGGCACGAGTTTGCCAGTTTCGTACTACTGCGAGTTGTTGCCGGATTTATCTGGAACGCAAGTTCTCAAACGCTTACCGAAGAGCATAAAGAAAACGAATTTTCTTTGTGACGGATTTTTGTTCATTTGAATCGAAGACCTCGTGTCTTGAGTGCTGTTGATTTTTTCACACTGGGTTATAGATATTACGGAAATTTTGGTAAAAGAATGTTGAGAAATTTTTTAAAAGTTGATAGCTTAGCTTGAAAAGCCATTTACATACTAGATTGATATGACGGTAAATTTTTGTGCTGCGAGTGAAGGTTGAGTGCAAACTACACGTGTAAACACTTTTTCTTAAGAGTAAAATTGTCCAGGTGATTGAAAAAAGCTACGAATTTACGTTGAAATCTGTAAATAAGTATTGTTACTCTTCACCAGTGATGGTAACAACGTCCTATGCTGACAGAGAAGTGAAGAAGCTGGTTGGTGGCAGCGCACATAGGCACCAGTGGATGAAAGTAAAATGTGCTCGACCCTCGCTCGCTCGCTCCCTGCTCTAAGAGTCAAGGGCGACGACGCTGGTGTGGAACCCCCTGCGAACCTGCGCGGTTGAATTGCCTCTTACGCTAGAACTTTCAGCATAATTTTAGGTCAACATTTTTTTGCGCAACTACTGCCTGAACATTCGTTCTCGAAGTAAAGGCTCTAATTGCCTGCAAACACAAGGTTTAAATATTGATTGAAATCCCCTCAGGGGGAGACAACTGTTGTATCTATGGGAATTAGCGCTCCCAGGGGGACTATGTGAGGGCCCGAGCTAAGGGTTAGGTAGGCTTCCTTTTTGTTGAAATAAAATAAGTTTTTGTTCTGTTACGGACCATCTTTTTTCGGTTCACTGCTGTCCTGTTTTTTCAACACCTACTACTTTCTTCTTCAACTTTGATCTTGTTTCATAAACTTCTTTCTCATCTTACTGTTTCTATGCCCTTTCTGCATAGATTCCACGTTCCCTAAACTCCATACTAAATGGTGCCTTCCTCCTTCCTCTCTTTGGATCGCCTTTGTAGCGGATAGGGAGGCTTAAACTAACTAATAATCTAATAATAATCTTCTGCGTTGATTCCACGTTCCCTAAACTCCACACTAAATGGTGCCTTCCTCCTTCCTCTCTTTGGATCGCCTTTGTAGCGGATAGGGAGGCTTAAACTAACTAAGAATCTAATCTATTGATTGAAATTTTGTGTTCTTGGAATTGCCGCTGCGGTGAATATAAGATCGGCGTGTTACGAGGATTCTCAACGTACGAGAGGTTGGAAATTTTTGAAATGCCTTTTATCGAAGTTGGGAGTTGAATTTTATAATTAAATTTTTATTTAGTCCATTAAGTACTACATTGTTGAACATATCAATCGATGAAGAGATACAAATAGTTCTTTGCAACAGTCGCTTTTGATCCATCAACTTTATGCGCGTTAAGAACTTGATAAGAGTTGTGCTGAAATTTTCGTGGTTTAATGCGCTTCGCTCTAAAGAAATCGTTTTCTCACTTCTGCAAATTCATTGAATGCCTCTGAGTCAGGCTTGAAGAAAAAAGTTGTCAGAACTGCACACTGCTCGTCTATTGGCACGATTCCAAATGAATGAGATCTGAAAAAAATTTTGAATCAAACTGTTGAATTGTCGTGTAGCTTTTCAATTACTTAACTAAAAGGATAGTTGCATTAATAGTATAGTGTGGAATTGAATATTGATACTTCTTAGTAAGCGAAGTGTTTGACTGAGTATCAAGTTGAGATTTACCATACTCCTTTGTAAATTCTCGTAGTGGTTATGGCTCAATTACACATTTGCCTCTTTAATTTCACGTAAACAATTAAGGTACATACGCTACGCATTTTGATGTTGTTTGGGTACAGTTGAGCGCGCACAATGTGTAACTGAGTTTTAAGACTCAATCGAATAAATTCAATTTACACCATCGGTACTTCCGTGTGTAACCAAATTTAGGCTTCGAGGAGTAAATTCAATTCACGACCAGTGCCTGCCATGCGAAACTTGTTTCACAATATATCGTAACTTTGTGCCCTAGAAGTTGAAATAGTGGAGGGCGAAGGCAAGCAAGCAGCAACGGCAGCAGAGCAGAGTTACGTCAGTAAGACAGTCACGCAGGCTTGGGGGTTGCCTGCCACCACACTCACTGGTGGCCTACATTAGCAAACCTGTCACGTGCGCTGGAGCTGCGTGCTTGCATAACTCTCCCTGCTCTGCCAGCCAGCTGTTGTTGCTGCTGCCTGCTCGAACTCGCGTTACCTCGAGTTTATATCAATTGGAGGACATGACTTTTAAATCTGTACGCCTAATTAATCGGTGCAGAGTGACACTTTAATTTTACCGCTAATGTAGTTGTTAAGCTTGATACGTGGAGTTCTCAAGCGGTAGCTGAGATGAAGTTCTTGTATGTGAAAAAGTTTGTGTGACGGATCAGGCAAGTTACTCGGTTATTTCTAGACGACTTCTTCGGCCGTAATGCAGACGAAATTGATCATACTATAAGTGTGATTAATGTACTGTTATGTTGGCGCTCGATGAAAGCAGCGTAAGATTGTTTAGTGCTGATCGGGTAGCCTTTGAAATGTACATTCCGTATGTGGGTATTTCGAATTAGATTGCGAATCCACATGTTCAAATTCACGGTCGGAGTGTTAGTCTTTCGTCACGTTACCAAAAGAATTTTAAAGTTGTAGCTTGTCTTTGAACTAAGAGTAAAATTTTATTTCGCCTAAACTTGAAACCCTGACGCATCGATTAACCCCCAATTGCAAAGACGTATTAACAAATGAATGTTGGATGATGGCATATCTTGAAAATTTAATTTTAGCATTGTTTCGATGTTTGCGTTCGTTGTGAATCTGCTACGACGAGCAGCATGAACTTGCTGTATAGAAAAGTTCTGAATTTTGCCAACTAGATCGTGAAAGCATATGGAATGATACCGACCCGTTAATACGCGTGTTCGTTGACGCACGAATAAGCACGAGTTTTGAAGAATACTTGTAGAAAGAATTTCATTTTCTTGGATGCTTTAACAAAGACCGTGGCACATCAAGTATTAACGAACGCAGGACTTCGCGTTAGGCCTACGGACTACCGAGTAAGGCGCTGTTGCCACATCTTAGCTCCTCGCCAGAGCTCACAATACGCACCGCTCCAATAACTGCCATACCGTGATTCTTCCTCTTTTGAGTTTCCATCATTGGAATTTAGTGTTTGAAGTTTAATTGCTTGAGAAATGCCTTGGTCAGCGAAATAAGTTGCTCGTTAAGAACTCTCCCTGTTATTTCCCTAGCCTCTGCTAGGCACTTGAACTTCGCAAGGCATTCTTTGTTGCCCCTTGGATACAAGGTGTCGGATGATCATGAAAATACTTTAGGCCTGAGCTCCTGGTACACGTGTTACAGCAGTGTACAGCAAGCGGTTGTGATGTACTGCGCGATGTCACGCTGCCACGACTCATGAAGAGGAACAAGGTTCTAGAAAGTAGTGTCTCCGCTAGATAAGATTCATGTTAGCGATGACGCCAGAAGATGACTCATTTCACTTGTGAATGCTCAATTTTACCTTGAAAGATGCCTAAATTCGTTTTTGATAGACAAGTAATCGAAACGGATCGAAACGGATCTAAACGGGCAAAGTAACATGTTGAAGAACGCAACCATGAAGAGTCACGTGAATTATAAACATTACAGCGCAGCGGACCAATTAAAAATTGTCAATTTCGAGGTCCTAGGGGGAGAGCACCTTTTAGAAATCCTTCATTTTGTGGTCCGATGTCTGTGGCGGGAGCTCTGGCTCGCTGAAGATGGAAAGGCCGGTAGCGCCTAATATTGATCCCATTGGTTGGAGTTTCGTTGGTGTTAGCTGCGGCAGCCCCCGTCTGTGCTGTTGCTGCCGGTGCTACCCGGCCATCTGCCCTGCGTTGCGTACACAAAGGCCACGACCAACTCCTCCTCTCCCCTGTCACTGGAGTGCTCCGCTTCTTGTGATTTGCTTTGGTTCCTGTGTGGAATTTTCTATTAGTTATTGCAATGCTGGCATAAAGTTTTAGTAGAGTAAACGTCGCAGGTGTCGGGTGGTTGTGAAGAAACTAGTTGAAAATCTGGTTCTGAAACAAATATTAACTTTATTCTTGTAGTTTTAATTGTAACTGCCTTTATTTGAAGAGTTATACGCTGTGACATCAGTTTGATAAGTCGCCACAGATTTGTACGTAAGTTTTAAATTTGTGAATCAATTTAACTTGAAATATTAGAAAAAAATCAACGCTGTAGTAGGTGAATGAATTTTCTTTGAAAATATTAGAACAAATCTGCGCTGTGGCAGGAAATAACATTGGTTTAGTTGTTGAATATTGGATGCAAAATTCGAAAGTTTGAAAAGACGTACGAGAGTATTAGAATTCAACTATGTCAATGAAGTGGTTTGAATGCGTAGTGTAAGGGTAGATGTGCAGTGTATTGCGCAAAATTTAGTGCTAACGGTCACGTGTGCAATGCGTGCGTAAAGGTTTTAAGTTTTAGCCGAAGTTAAATATCGGGCGAATCTAAGCCATGTTGTCGGACTTTTTTTATAATCTGTAATAGTTGCGATAGGAAAATGTTCAAAATTCAACACAAGATGATCTCATCCTAGAAGGATCATGGATTGTAATACCGATATTCCAATGGTTGTAGTGCAATGCTTGGTAATTGAAAGTGTTGCGTGTGTATGAGAGCGTTGGGCACCAGAAGGTAGCGGTGCAGAAAGAGGCAGTGGGGTGAAGGGCACACCATCCGAACTGTGGGAGGAGAGAAAGGTCCTCGTGTAGGAAATGAGTCGACGCTCGCCGACCAGGCTTGGCTTCGTATCAACCACCTCCGTATTGATAAACTTCGCTGTAATTACGACTCCCAGTTCAGGAGGGGGTAAATGCTTCGTGAGCTGTAGTTGGCGCCTTCACGAGTCGGAAGGTTTGTAGGATTTGATGCAAAGCTTAGTTATTCAATGCTTCAGGAATGTGGGTAAGGGAAAATGCACGTGCTGCATCTACTTAAAAATTTCTCGAAGCGGTAAGTTGGAGACTTTGGTACACAAAGTAAGAATAGTTTTAGAAAATCTACTTCGCTTCGTTGCTTTGAATCTCGGGCTTCTAAATAATTTCGCTTTTGATCGCTGGATTAAAACAGATTAGTTATAACGCAGATCAAGAAGTTGAAATAATCGCCGAATAAAACAGCAGTACGCAAAATGCTTGAATACGTGAAACTCGTTTTTCGTATTGGGTTACATGTACAATAGGAGTCTAAATATAGCTAATTTTGACTCCGGTAAAATCTTTATCAGGATTTTTTCCTCCGAATTTGATTGAAGTTACTCGTTCGTTAGTTGGGTTAGAACTCCAGCTTGTTAGCTCGAATTTCTCTCGGTGCAATGAGCATTGATTGCGTTTCAGCTGTTTATTTCCATGTATTCTGACATTTTCCTTTCTCGTAACTATCGGCGTTGTTTGAGATTTGAATTCGTCTACCATGTGTTTTCACCTCGGTTGATGGACATTAAAAAAAAGTCTTAATTGTGAACTGTGAAATCGATTGCAGGTTGTCTAAATTTGTTGGCTCCTAGAGATTGCCTTGCAAGTCGCGTGGGTCTCTATATTTGGCTCGTGTTAAGGACCCCCTTCGTGGTTCTGGGGGTGAGCGAGCGGGCGCCCGTCATAAATGCGCCTTCTCGTGCGCACTTGCTGCAAAATATTCTACGTGCGTGTTCGTTCCTCGGTACTTGAACAACAATGGTCACACCATGTCAGTGTACAGAAATTTTGGACAGCGTTCATCAGATTTTACTAGGTGCGTTAAAATCATTTGCTTCTACCATAGGCTCGTACTACATATAGCTCAGGTGTGAAGTCGACGTCGACTCGTTTGAGGTAGACTCGTGTTCTAACATTGCTGACAGGTTTCCCACCTCGTGCTTCCAAAGTTGACGTAGATACTGGAATGAAATTTCCGTAGAGTATTCAACTCTTTTAAGACTTGTGCACGTGAATAAAAAAAGTCCTTTCTGTTCAGCATGCATTGAATGCACGCGATGTCAAGTAAAAGCATTCATTAAAACCTCGTTCTTTCATATTCTTGAACAAAGGCTGAGAATAACTCATAGTCATAAACTAGGGGGAAACAGGAATGAAGCTCATATTCAGAAGTTTCAACGTAAATCCTCTGCATGTCTGTAGCACAATATGAAATTCGTGTACTCGTCAGATTATTTACGTTACCTGTTATTCTTGCTCGTTTTTATCATTCTTGCCGATTTTATGTTAGTACGTGCGTCTAGCCATCCGTCGATGGTATCTAGAAATTTAGAAGCTGCACGCTCGTCTGTTTCTATTGTTCTGCTGAATTAAAATTTTGACCATTTGAAGAACAGTCCGCTCTCCACTGTGCCCTTCCATAGATGCCCCTAACGAAGTCACAAATTTTTCCCAGTTTAGATACTCATGGACGAAGTTCTTTTAATAGCGGTTAATCTGAAGAACATCAGTGTATTACACTGTCAATTTGCCCCTCCATAAATTTAACGGGATCTACGAAGGGACCCTCCGGTGGTCTCAGAGGGAATTTTTAAAATGCTGCTGACCAATTTGCAGTAACAAGCTCAATTTTTACATAAAAGCGATTTCAACTGCGAGCACGTCGTCACCAGAACAGGTTTAGATCCTCGAGAAGCAACGGCCCTACCTTTACCCTTGATACTAACAAATGAGAGCCAAGTCGCGCGCGCGATACTTGGCCGTCTCCGTACTCTGAGGATAAATTAATTTACGGATGCCATTTAGTCTCTCGCCAGTGCAGATTATCCTGCTAAACGCTAAGAACATATTAGGCTAGATTTGAGCTTGGAACCTGCGCCAAACTGAATTTTGAAGATCCTTGTGTCAAAAGCAGTTTAAACGTTCACGTCGCTAAACGCTCATGTGCGTTCAGCGGTCTCATGTTAATTTAGCTTGAAAGAAGCAGTTTGAAAAACGCCTTAACTGCTCGAAAAAAATTGTAGTTTTTCTAATAAGTGTTGAAATGTTACAGCAGGAAATTTTACCTAGTAAGCTTAAATCTTCTCTAATTAGATATAGAAACTATTTAAATGCTGTTCATTCACACCGACACGTAAATGAACAATTTCCCTAGTGGTGTGCATATGCCTCAAGAAAGGAAAATAAACGTGACCTGTAAGCTATGGCGAAGATGAGTTTGAACCGAAATCGAAGGAATTTCGCGCTCTGGGAAGAAGCTTGTAGTCAAAGTATGAATTTCTTGCCTTCTCAAAATCAAAGCCTTGTTTTTAATACCATGTTTAAGCGTGTAGTTTGGTCGTGAAATATTTAACTGTGAAATGAAACGTTTAACTGTGAAAACTGCTGCTGCTCGCAGTCATCGTCACTGAAGATCTAAATCATAAAGTAAATCTATTACCGCTCCCAGAAGAGGGATATAACTGTAGGTAAGGCCTTTTGTTGAGCCCCTGGGAGTGGTTAAAACTGAAATCGCAAGAAATTCGGGCTCTGCTGGGAAAATGTGACGTCTCTAGCTGAAGACTAGGTAAACTTTTTAAATAAGGTTTTTCTTCCTTATGATCTTGTTCCGGTTCTCCGCGTTTTTTCAGCGCGAATGACTTCCAACTTTGTTCTTAAACTCTTCCCTATTCAAACTTAAGAATTTGGGTTTCTATGTGCTGAGTGGGGACAGATACACTATACAAAGTGGCGCTCTCCTTTCTTTCTTGGGAACGCCTACGTTTGTTGTTGGCGGCCCAAACTACCTAATCTGTTGTAGCTAGGCAGCCTTGAGATGCTTCAAATAGGTAAAATCAAATCTAACTCTTACAAGGGAAAATGTCAAATCCCGAACGGAGGTGGGTAGGAAATCTTTTAGTTGAGGTAAAATAGGATCTTGTTTAGTTGCGGAGTCAAAGGCAAAGGTACTTTGCGCCTCCTTCTTTCTTCAACTTTCTAGTTTTTTAACCTTCTTCCTCAACTTGCTGTTTGAATGTACGGGGTTTCTTGTGTGGGAACACTCCTCGTGAATAGATACTGCGTTCATTTGACTCCATATTGAATGGTGCTCTCGTTCTTTCTCTAAGAAACTCCTTCGTTTTGGTGAGGAAGCCTGAATCTGTCTTGTCCTGTATTCTTCAGGATTAATGACCGAATTATATTTAAATTACTTGACGATTTCGAATTTCATCCTGTTACTGCCCTCGTCTTTCCATTAGCGAGTGTGGATACTAATGCGTACCGCTTGAATCGATTCTAAACCCAACAAAGGATCATTGATAGCAAAATTACCTACAGAAAGGGATCTTTGAATGTGGAGCACCTTCTTGGCGAACTCGTGAAGCCTTGAACAGCAAAGCAGCCTGTGGTCCAGGCTTCCTCTTCCTGCACATCATAAAAACTGGAATTTTATCTCCTCGTGGCCTAACCTTGCCACCGCGCACATGGTTACCGTCACCTCTGCTTTCACTGTCCATACTGGAACTCTCTTGCTTCCCTTGTAATTTTTTAATCTTTCTCAAATAGAAAAAATTGTAAGTAGATTTCCTTTTTGTCTTTTCTTGAATTTGTAATAAAATGGAAGAGTTTGATAGCTAACGTTCCTCTCCATACCTGTACCTGTTCTTAAACTCGATTAGTCTCTTGCTGATGCCCTTTGTGGAGCCGACTCGGATTGTGAACGGTATATGTTGTGCATGTGTGAGCATTGTAATTTCTTAACTCAAGTTATCGAAAGATTTTTATTCCCTTTTTCCCCTAGAAAAAGGGCAATAAAAATATGGTTTGAGAAATTGAATAAACTACGGTGTAAAGATTAGCTTGTTAGAGTATTAGTATTGGTAGTATGGCTTGCACAAAAACGTTCAATAGTGTTTTACGCACTAACAAGACGGTCTTAGTCACGGGTTGCTATTCTTCGGTATGAAATGAATTTCCAATGGAGAGAAATAGCTACTTGAAGTAAGTTCGTCGGAACCTTAGACTTAGAAGTGCGTGTATGTATCTTACTGCGTCCCACCATGTAAGAGACCCACAAGAGAGCTGCGGCGAAAGGGAACGTGAGAAAGGTGGGCCGCATTTCAGTGGCGATGATGTCGAAGGCGAAAGTGAACGACCACGAACTGTTGCGCGGCGCCAGCAGTAATCGCTGTGCTGGTGACCCAGATCTGTGGCGTCCTTCCATGCTCTTCTGATGTTACGACGAGAATATTTCTTGTGGTAGCAATACACGCAACTGTTCGGAGAAGTTTCTTGAGATTAGAACATGTGCATTGTTCTATAATAGTGGGAAATTTTAACTCTGAAACAGCGACGGTGGTTGCTTTTACTTTTGAGGTCATTCAAACAAATGTCTTTTCAGCATTAGGCTGTTACTTCAGAAAAATCGCGAGACTTAGGCTTGTTTTGAAATGTGACATCTTCGGAAAGCATTACAGAGTAAAATACCTCATTGTGTATCTTGGACACAAGTGCAGATCTTAAAGTTAAGTAAACCTTTTCGTGGAAGTATCGGCTACGTTGTCGCTGTAGCTGGAATGACGACTTGATTTAGTTACCGCTAGCAATGTACCTTCGTGCAAGTTGGAACTTGACATTTAACAGTCGACAATATTAGCATTGTGGGTCAAAGAGTTGTGTATATTTGTATGTAGTCTTTGAATGAGTAGCGGTACGAAATTCAAACTAGATAGCAAGTGTTATGAAGTGCTTCAGTGTGTCATATTCTGGTAACTCCTCCTCTCGGGGAGGATACAACTATTGTAATTATAGGAATTGGCGCTCCCAGTAGGAATATGAGAGATTCAGAGTTTGTGGTTAGGTAGGCCGTCTTTTTGTTGAAATAGGAAAAGTTAATGCACCTTGTGCATAGATTTCGCATTCTCTTGAAAGTCCATACTAAATGGGGCTTTCCTCCGTCTCATCGGAAAACCTTTATTGCGGATGGGGAGGCTTGAATAAATATCCCATGTAACCTTCTGGGAACCGTTCTCTCCACCTTTTAGCCTTTAGCGTGTTAAGTGATGGCTTCTTTAGGGCTGTTAAAAAATTCAACATCTTAGAATCGCCCTAAAAAACGGAAGGAATATTAGTTTCTCGCACCATTTTTTGAAAAGCTTCATTATCGATTGAACGAAAGTTTGAGTGGTAAATAAAATAGTAATATGATCGTTTTTGCAGTCTAACAATTGGTATGTAAAATGAATATCGTGAATAATTATCTGATTAAAGCTATCATGGAAGGGCTAACTGCAGCAGAGCCAAGGAAAATATCATCTGCCGATACTGTACGTCGTTAAAGGTAGTCAGGTTCAATGGAAATTTTCTGCCGACGCATGTCGTTCGTCGGTTGATGTTATGGGGTCAAGGGAAATTGCGTGTGCCCTCCGATGAAGGAACTTTCTCATTTTTGAATTGCACCTCGCTGCTCACAGAGCCTTTTGGCCTTCTTGACGTTTATCAAGAACAAGGGTGGGGGCTAATACATATCGTAACATTCACCTCGAGCTTCTGATTTTCTTCATCAAATGATTATTATACGATTTTGTGTCGAGTAATCAGTCCATTGCTTTTGATTTTAATAGTGTTCGAAAGTTGACTTATCTTTTAATCGTTACATTCGTGTGATGGTGAAACCTTCCACGGGTGATCTGAGAAAACTTTTTTTTCATGACAGAAGTGCAAGTTTATTTTTACTTCCATGGCTTGAAAGTCGGGAGGAATGCATTCTTGTCAGTGTGAATTTCCTGCATGAAGTTTCACTGGATTTTGTTTTGCAGACCTGAGATCGAACAACGCGCACCATGTCATCGGGCAGTCCAACACCCTCGCTCGAGTCGCTGAGCGGCACACCCATTGGTTCTCTCATCGACTCGGATCCCACTCGATCCATGGAGAATTCGCCTCCAGTCTCCACCACCAGTGAGCTTCTGACTATTCTTGAACGGAAATTGGGTAGGAACAAATTCTAACATATTCTCAACACTAATCATGCCCTAACTTAAATCGTGGGTGACAAAACGGCTATTAGACTGTCGTAGTTGCTCCTAAAATTACTAAATCTGCTAAACATGTTCAACTATATTTGAGGTAACAAGTAAGAATAGTAATCATTGAACTAATTTTGAGTTTTACGAGCTGTGTCATTGTGTAATTGCATTCCGTGTGTGGTTGAAGTTGCTTCGTCATACAGTAAGTGGGATCTCAAGAATGGATTCCACTTACTGTATGACGAATTTGAGAATTGGTGCACATTATTTGTAGTATGACGCACTGTATAGTTCGTGGATTATTGAGGTTGACTAGTATGGGTTAGAAGACGGCAATTATAAAAATGCTGAAACACGTAGTCAAAAAAGATATTTGAATCATATTGTGATAATGATGTGGGTATTAATGTACGTGAATTTTGGCATAACCAACAATTTTATGAGGCATCCCGGCTTGTAGTTAATAAGTACTATCCTTGGTGCTAAATTGTCAAAAATCGCGATAGGGTATCAGGTTTGACTCATTAATGGATCATCTTTCAATTATACAAATGTTTTGTATAGACATACGCACTAGCCAAAAATATCCTAAAAAAATATCGAAAAGGTCACAAATTAACAGGTTCGAATTTCACTATAAAAGCGAGCCAATATTTTCAGCAATCTATATCATTTTGTCTTTTTTTGTTTAAGTTAACGACATACAAGTTAGCATATCATGAAGGTATATTGTAGGGCTGATTTGCGGTCGATTCTCATGCATTGGTAATTACATGCTCTCTATTTTACAGGTTCAGTTGCCGGTCCACAGCTTACTATCTCCACCAACTGCCCAGTGTGTAATGACACGTTCACTTCGCCTAGAGTTCTTCACTGTTTGCACGCCGTGTGTCTGCATTGCTTAGAGAAGATTTACGATGGAGAGAAGATAACTTGCCCTTCGTGTCACAACACCACGGAAGCGTCGCCGCTCTTTTTGATACCCGATTATGCGACGCAACGCATGCTCGAGAACTCCGCTGTGGAGGACCAGCAGGGCTGCACATCCTGCAAGAGAGAGGTAGCTACTTCGAGGTGCTTGGACTGTTCACAATTCTTGTGCTCAAATTGCCTCACGTCGCACGACTACATGAACGGTATACTCAATCACACTGTTGTGAACATCGAGCAAAGTGCGCAGGATAGAGTGGTGTCATGTGTACGTCACCCCGCCGAAGCCGTGCGACTAGTTTGTGTGCCTTGTCGCGTTCCTATCTGCGCAGATTGTGCCATCATGGAGCACCCTCCGCCGCAGCACCAGCACATGAGCTTGATTGATGCTGTCGCTTCCCACATGGATTCTTTCAATAAGTGCTTGGAGGCTTCCAGAGCAAAGGCGCAAGACCTGCGTGTGTGCATAAAAAGCATTGAAAATTCCAGCTGTCGAATGATGAGCCAATACGAGAAGGCTCGTACTGAAATAACAACCAGTTACAACCAACATATGGCTGCCATTACAGAGCGCCGCAACGAGATGTGGCAGGAGCTGGACAACTACTACAACAACAAACAGCAGTCTCTGGCCACTGCCGCTCGCAAGGCGCAAGACAGTGTGGATGCCATTTGGACTGCGTGCGACTTCGTAGAGAAGCTGAAAAAATACGCTACACCGACGGAGTTACTGATGCACAGGAGAATGATAGAGACGCGTCTCCTGGAACAAGTATCCATGAATTTGGATGTTGGCTTGGAAGGCGTCAGCGAACTCGAGTTTGTGACGAACTATCCATCTCTTCAGCAATCTGTTCGCAATAGTTTTGGCTACATAAGGTCTTCAGCTGACCTTCAAGGACCGTCCAAAATGGGTCCTATCGCCAGACCCAACTCGTCTGTTTCTTCGTTGAACAATTTCAACAACACTCTTAATTCGTTGAATGGCCTTGCCATTTCGAACGGAGTTGGGAACTTCAGTTCAGCTCACCATACCCAGCAACAACAGCAACAGCAGCAACTTTCGTCACTTGCTTCGCAGCTTGGAAGCCTTCAAATGCAACAGCAGCAACAAAATCACTCGAATCATGGAAACTTCCATGGCAGCCCGCTTGGCACTTCTTCACTGGCAAGTACTCTAGCCGCCCTCAACTCAGTGAACGGTGGTTCAACCAACGCTTTGGAGAGGGTGTTGGCTAATTCCCAGTTGAACTACTTCAAGCGATACGGTCCCATGCAGACGCAATACTCGGCAAACTCCGCAGCCAGCTTGGGAGACCTAAACTTGAACTCCTCTTCTGGTTACGAAAAATGGAGCCACGGCGATGGTCTCGTGTACAACCATGAATTAGCCAGCATGGTTCCAGGGGCCGATGTAACTGCTGCCGATGTGAAGTTTAGTTCCACGCTAAACCAGTTTCCTCCTAGATCTCAGATCAAACGGCAGAAGATGATCTATCACTGCAAGTTTGGAGAGTTCGGGATCCTGGAAGGACAGTTTACGGAACCCAGTGGAGTGGCCGTGAATGCCCAGAACGACATCATTGTTGCAGATACGAACAACCATCGCATACAGATCTTCGACAAGGAAGGCAGGTTCAAGTTCCAGTTTGGAGAATGTGGCAAAAGAGATGGCCAGCTACTCTACCCTAACAGAGTAGCGGTCGTCAGAACCAGCGGTGACATCATCGTCACAGAGCGATCGCCCACACACCAAATTCAGATCTACAATCAATATGGCCAGTTTGTGCGGAAGTTTGGAGCCAGCACGCTGTGCTATCCTCGTGGAGTAACCGTGGACAGTCGTGGCCGCATCATTGTCGTCGAGTGCAAAGTTATGCGCGTGATCATCTTCGACCAGTTCGGCACGGTTCTGCATCAGTTCAACTGTCCCAACCACCTCGAGTTTCCGAATGGTTGCGTCGTCAACGACAAACAAGAAATCTTCATCTCGGATAACAGGGCCCACTGCGTGAAGGTAAATAATCTTATATTCAAGCCTATGTAAACAAAAGTTCTTCCTAGGTCAAGGGCCTTTCAGGAGGATAAAACTATTTCATGTATGGGAATTAGCGCTCCAAAGAAGCAAGCTCGAGCTCCCGAGCTGAGGGTTAGGTAGGCTTTCCCTTTGTTGAAATAGAAAAGGGTTTTCTCGTGTTAAGGCTCATTTATTTTCAATTCACACCTAACTCGTTTTTCGGCGCCCTGTTACTTTTTCAATTTTTCTCAAATTTCATAAACTTGTTATCCAACATGTTTCCATCTTTCGTGAGAACGTACCTTGTGCATGGATTCAATTTTGCCTGAACTCCATGGTTAATGGTCCCTTCTTTCTCCCTCTTTGGAACGAATTGTCAATGACCTCATGCCAAAGCTCGTATTGGAATCCCATTTTATGTGGGTTACCAAGACTACTATTTGTAATAGCCGTGTTTAGTGTCTCAAGTGCCTCTCTCCGTTCTAGAAGTACTAGAAACAGCAGCAGCCTCTCATAAAGAATGATATAATGACTCATCATTTTTAGACTTCCTTCGTTTTCTTCTTGGGCTTGATCTTGTTTTGAACTTCAATCAACTTCAAATTAGGACCATTAACATCGTTCATTTCAACATGTTTCAAATTTCTGTTTGAAACCTAGTGTAGTGTTGTAAATTGTGAGTAACTTGGTTATTTTCCACGTTTCGTGTAAATTAGAATTGTCGATTTTCAGTGTACGTGAGCTCATTTCGTGAAAATTTTGAATAAATCGTTGCGTACAAGTTCTGCTAGTTGATAAAGACCCGTTAATTTCCCATGGGCTTTAATCTTCTTTATCAGCCCTGCATAAGACTAGCTGTGTATTTTGCTTGAGTCTTACTCTTACTGTGGGCTCGCAACTAGTTTCGTGTATGTTGAAAAAAAATGCTCTGCTTCATGTGAGAATGCTCCATTCCGAAAAATTCCAGTCATTTGAAATACCTACTTTTCAATCGAGAGGTTTTTCTGGCAACATAGATTCGTATATTACAACTATTAAAGTCAACTGTGATTGTTTTTCAGGTCTTCAATTACGATGGACAGTACTTGCGTCAGATCGGTGGTGAAGGCATCACCAACTATCCTATAGGAGTAGGTCTGACCACTCAAGGCGAAGTGCTCATTGCAGACAACCACAACAACTTCAACCTGACATTGTTTACTCAGGATGGCAACCTCGTTTCAGCATACGAGTCGAAAGTCAAGCACGCTCAGTGTTTCGACGTGGCTCTAATGGATGATGGATCAGTAGTCCTCGCATCGAAGGATTATCGCCTGTATGTTTACAGGTACTTGCAGGTGCCTCCTCATCTTTAAGGAAAAAATCGTTTACTGGGATTGAAACAAAAGTGTTGCACAGTTTGGATAAGATAAGAGAGGGGGATACTTGGAGGTAGTAGCTGTTGTAACGGGTGAGGAATGAGCGTATGTGTGGGAAGTACGGCAAGTGGTGCAGATGGGAAGCTTTTCTAAGCGTAATGCTGTGTGGAGCCGATAAATGGTTTGAATTGAGACCATTCATATATTTACCAGTTTATAATTGTTAGTGATTGTTAGGTTGATTGAGCCTATAATATCGAGTGTCGATGGCGTTGCTGCTGGATTATATTTCTCTTGTCTACTGCTGCTCAATTGACGAAATGATGGCGTTTTCTGCTCTCTATTTGTCCACAGTTTGAAGTTTTTGTTACATTGAACTAACAAAATTCATTCGCTAAAGCTAAGAGTAATTCATTTATTTTTTTACAACCTTGGTTTATGTTACGTTGATCTCTAAGGTTCTTTATTTCTGTTTTGTTTCCTCGTTTCTGTAGTCTTGAGGATTGTTGCGTTTTTGTTTTTGTTTCTCCAAATTTCACCCTGTTGCTCTTATTAAGTTACTGGTGCCAGACTACCTGCCAATCCCTAATTTTTTCTTGCCCTTCTTTCAGCCGTTGTCATTCTGCTCCATATTTAAGCATTTGCTGTCCTTGATCATTACCACAGTTCTGTGCGTGGAAGTTGCCTGCATGCTCCTTATTATCAACATGAACATTCTGTGCTTTTTATTATTGGTGGACAGGTAGACTAATGTTCATCGTGACGCCGATAAGTTTTCTTTACAGCAAATTGTTGATTCTTGACACCATTAGGGACTGTGGTTCCTCTCTAGGTTTAACTATTGCTACGCAAAGTCTATTTTTTATTATCGTGCTGTTTAACTCAATTGCAATGGTATACTATAGGCACATTACTCTTACCTTAAAGCTGAGCCTAGTCACAGTTGATTTGTCTGTTGTCGCCACAAAAAGGAAAATACGAAACCGAAGCTTCGTTTGTAAAACGTTCTGCTTCACGAACAATGGGAGTTCCTCTGTTGTGCTTACTTTTCCCATGGATCAAATTTCTCAACGTAGCTTTTTGTATCTTTTAGCTATCACGTTTTGGCAAGAGAAACTAGTGTTCCTGCGTAAAGTTGTACTCTAATAGCGGGACTTATAGTTTTAATTGTCGTTTCTTTATTTTTCAATTGTGTTTTCCCTCAAGTAATTGTTTTTATACGCAACTCATTGCAATTTTTGTTGATAGTCCGCGTTACCGCTTCTGATTGTTGCATTGAACTGTTCACATTTTGTTTCTTGTATTTTTGTTTAAGTTTCTACTGTGTATCTATTCGTCCCTAATTTATTTGTTACCTCGCCGCTTGCTTTCATCATTGTAAGAGAAATGCCCTGTTAACCTTAGCCTTCGGTGTCCGAATGCTGCCCAGTTTCTTGAAGAAGCCTGTAATGTTGGTGTGCGGCTGTCATTGAACAAAGAAAGGTTCGAATAGACGTTTAGATGTTCAAGCCTACTTTCACTCAGCATAGCCTCTGTACGTGTAATTTTGTAAAAACTGTTTAGTTTTATTTCAATTTTATTTTTTATATCTTGTTTTGAAATGTTAGTGCTGTTAACGTAGCTCATATTCCAGGAGAGTTTTAGTTTTAGCTCGCTAATGTTAGTCAGTCCTAAGAATGGTTTCACAGAGCAGAGTTCTTCGATTGTGAAGGTTTTATAGCTTCATCGTCATCCCTAGCGGCACGATCCGTAAGGCGCTGCAAGCCGGTGCTCGTAGACAATCAAATGCTGATCAGAGCTGTAGAATTTTTCCCAAATAAATATAACTGATTGGGGCCAAAAACTCAATTTTCTCTAGACTCTCCGAAAAGAAGTCTCCGAACTAGTTCCTGTGGAATTCAGCTGTGAAACACAATTGAGGCAGTTTTTTCATGAACTCTTGGCGCACTTACTGATCTGTGCTCCTGAAGTTGCATCGTATTGAATATTTTTAAGGTTCTTCACTTTTTTCTATATATCGTTTGAAGCCTTGAAGATATTGCGATCTTGTGGTTTGTTTGACTTAGACTTTTTCGGCGCTATTTCCTCGCATTATACTGTTGCACCTGTAGGAATGCATCTGAAATTTGAATTTCTGGAATTGTCGAGATCTTCTCTTCCTTCCCACTTAGCTTATTCTTAACCAACTGTGACCTTTCATATCACTGTGTAGGAACATGCCTTAAACGTTGCATTCTACGTCCAGGCTTAGTATTAAGGACGCCCTTAGTGAAGTTTCAGAGGTTTCAGATTAACTCTCAACATTTAGACTTCTTGTTCATTGGAGAACCCTGTTGATCTTGGTTAAAACTCTGGGTTGTAACTTGTGTTACTGTTGTTGACGTCCTCTTGATCTAGCACATTTAGAGACCGTCGTGTTTTTGATGTAGTTAAATTTCGCTACTTGTTGAATGTTCATGTTTGAGATAGTTCTTAGTAACTCCGAGCTGACCGATGCTGTTGGCCTTCTCGAGCGAAGGCCGGATCGCAGCTCGGTCTCCTTCCTTCCATTGTGCGACTTAAAAAATTCACTCAAGTTCATTGAATCGAAATGATCCAACCTAGAGCTCAATTTCTTGTTATTGCTCGTTTGAGAGCGTTTTAAGTATCCTTTTAAAATTGTTACTCGAAAATCTCGATTCAAAATTTTGTGATTTTTCAATGTCAAATAAGAGATCCACCACTGTTCTTTATTTTAAACGATGAGGAACCATAGGATAATGGCGGCGTCAAAAATTAGTTGAAAGGTTGTATGAACGATTAAGAAAAGTTGCGCGCGTTTGAGCAGATGAAAAATTTCTGTGAAGCCGGCGGATTACAACGTAAGCTTTTGTACTTTAGCTTCTAGTGTACGATATGATGTATTTGGCTAGCTTAGGATTGGCTCGGTAACCTAACGAAGTGTGCTTTTCCATGTTAATGTAGTAACTTGATGTAGTGATCGTAGGTTTCGAGATGTGGAAGAGCCCATTGTAACTAGTCGATCATCTGATCCAATCTGGAATTAAATTTTTAGCCTCCCAGGCTAGTTTTTGTAGCGATCACTCTGTTGTATACTAGCGCACATTCCAATTGTTACTGTTCAAAAGTTTGTTAACGGTTCCCAAAAGCAGCGCTTGTCATACCGCCATGTCTGTGACGAAGTCTCTGTAGCGAGCAGGCATTCGAAAGTCTATTTTTTCACGTTTTTTATGTCCCGAGTGCGTACAGTTACTGGCATGCTTGCTGATAAAACTTGTAAGCCTTCTCCCTGGCATGGCAGTAAGAGAGACAAAGCCGCAAATTTAACCTATTCTACGTACCATAGTCCATTCTGTCCCCCCTCCTAGAACTGCAGTATTATAGTATCGCTGGTTCAGTGAGCTCTGTCCCATCTGTTGACTCTTTGAGAAGTCTGTTTGGTTGAGCTTATCTACTTCCTTCCTAACGGAGGCAGAGCTTGGACTCCTTAGTGACTTAAATGGGGTGTTATTGTAGTCTAGCAGTGTGATCTAAATTGTCACTGTGGTGACTAAACATTCCACAATTGTTACAGTTTTTGCATTGTTAGACACGTAGTTTGTTGTAGTTTGGTAACTTCCGTAGTTAGTTGTTCGCTGCTCGCGCTATGGTTACGATGCACCCACTCCGTGCTCCAACTGTCAATGCTAAAGCAGATGAATCACATTGGAACGTGAGACAAGCAGGACATGGCGCGAGGTCAGTTGTAGATGTCAACGCGGTACTCTCCAATCATGGAAGCTGCAGAAGTCTCCCTCCCACTTCGACGTGCACTTCACTCCACTTTTCATGTCAACTAACATGCGAGGTGGATGTAAAGTACCGCGATTTGTGGGTTCTGTAACCCAATATCTACTCATGTATGTTTGTAATGATGTTACTTAGGCGTAAGGATCCCTGGACTGCTAAACTTACCTGTTAGATTAATTGTGGTAGTAATCCCTACTGTTCATTGGATGTTCCAACGTTACCGTATTACCAGACGTGTCGATGTGGATCAAGCTATCTGTCAGTTGTTTAGAAATGTAACGAGTTTTATTTTGATAAACTGACTTTTTCAAATTCTTATCTAGTTTTTCACAAACTTGTTGACTTAGCAAAGTAACACTAAGCGCTCCGTTACGCCAGTTAACTCTGTTATCAACGTTAAGAGAGTACGCCTGCGCAAGATATTTGCTTTCTATCTTGCGAGCGTTGGCTCAAACTTGACGTTGCTTGCTCGTTCGAAGAAGTGCAAGAAACGAAAGTCCTGGTATTTGATTCAGCAAGGCACGACTGAGCCTAATTTCGAAAAGTAAAGGTCGTGAGGCCATGATGAACAGGACTGGAAATTCTTTCACGTCTTAGTTTGACTTGCTTACCTTGTAGGGTAACTCGACCTAGTCTATGCCTGCTTTCACGGCTTGTTTTGTTGCAGTTTATTTATTTGATTTGTCAATATGGAAGGTAATTATTCGTTAAGCTTAGTTCTCTTTGAATTTGATTACTACTTTCGTTGAACTACATTCCTTTCTGATTTTTTGCACAATTTCTCTTAGCACTCGTATGACTTTTTCATACATGGAAGGAGGTTCTTGTCCTTCAAGAGGAACGATTTCAACTATATTCCTCTTTTCGTGAAGTCGGTTTTTTTTTATGAACGTTCTAGCACAGAATTTGGACGGAGACCCGCGCACTCAACCACGAATTTGTCGCAAGTTGTGTGGATTAAAGATCTGCCTCTGTGTACAGCCTACGATAAGTTTGTATTTATTCGTCGTATTTATAGCGCTTTTTAGCCATTGTTCTTAGTTTACTGTGATTTAGTTATTTTTAAGCTCCTACTCAAAAAGATAAGTTGTGCCTCTTCGTGATCATCCTACGTGCTACTTAAACAGTAGACTTCATCGTTGTTCCTTACTGTTAGGCATAAACAGTCGTCAATGCTTCAGAAATTAGTGTGCGTATAAATTCTTCGATTAAACCGATATGGGTGCGCTGTCTTGTTCATTCATAAAAAATTGGTAAGAACGGAAATGCGCGTAGAAAGTGGAGGTTTTAAGAATCGGAAGTTCTTGAGAATGTTGGATTTTATTGCCTTCCATGGTGTTTTGTTGATGCTGTTATGGCTTTTTTCGATATTTCAATAAAAGTATTTTGTTTGCCACATATTTGATTTCATTGTCCTTTCCACCATAAACGATAATCATACAAAGGATTATCCTTATACAAAGGATAACTCCTTGACAACGTAGACATATTTCTAGCCGCTTTTAACACGTTCACTGCGTTTCCGCGGCATTTAACGGTTAGTTTGGTTGTAGGTAGCAGAATAAGAAAATCGATTTTCCACCTTGAATAAATTTTAATTCTTGATGGATGTGAAAAAAAAATTTGTAAGTCATCTAGTATAATTACTTTTGAAAAATGTCGTGAAACAAATCCAATGTCGTGCATTAATACCGATGCGTAAATGGGTCATTTACCTGTTGGTACACATGTGGCCCAATACGCTGGGAACGTGTTAAGCCCTATCGATTGATAGATTTGTTATCTCGGTACCTTTTGACCAGTGTGAGAAATAGCATTTCTAACGAAAACAAGTTCAAGTTTTTAGGAGAGCTTGACAAACTCCTCTGGACGCCTAATGATATGACGGTCCTGTCGCAAGCTGTAGCGAACGAAAGAAAGGAATAGAAGCACATCGTTAGTTTCGTGAGAAAATGCTCCAAAGCATGAGCTAATAATCGGAAAATTGAAATTTTTCGGTATTTAAGCCGGAGCGATCTCCTCAAGATATCTGCAATCGCTGAAGATCTTGGTTCGTCGATCTTGCTTGCTTTCGACGGTGCAAAGGGAATTGGCACTCCCAGAGGGACAATGTGAGGGCCCGAACTGAGAGTTAGGTAGGCCTTCTTTTTGTCGAAATAAAATGCATTTATGTTAAGAACCATCTTCTTTCGTTTCACTGCTGTCCTTTTTTTTTCAGCACCTAATACTTTCTTCTCCAACTCTGATCTTGTTTCATGAACTTCTTTCTCATCTTACTGTTTCCTGGCCCTTCTGCATAGATTTCGCGTTCCCAGAACTCCTTCCTAAATGGTGCCTGCTTCCTTCCTCTCTTTGGATCGCCTTTGTTACAGAAAGGGAGGCTTAAACTAACTAATGACCTAGTCTAATCGTCGGTGCACACTGTTAATGAGTTTCGCAGGACGAACGTTGGGATCAGATTTACGAGAAATCTTGTTGCAAGGATCACGCAACCACGTAACTAGAAACTCCTTAGCAAAAATTGGCGAGTAAATATACTTCGTACCAGTATTTACTGGACATGCTACAATACATTCGTATTTCTTGAATTTGACCCATTGTTTTTAAGACTCGCTTCACAAGGATAGGTTAGAATATGGTTTGCCCTTGAATCCACCTAACACTAATAGCAATGGTGAGCCACCGTTGGCAACGGAGGGGATTTTCATAATTCTGCTGACCAACCAGTAGTCACTAACTCAATTTTTACAAATTATCAAAGCTAAATGAAGGCACGACCAGTTAATGTTTACTATTTTCAAAATTGCTAACAGCAATTGACTTTAAATTTCAGTTGACTATTCAACTTCAGTTTAACCAATCGCGGTCAATGTTAAATGAATCTTAACACATGACCACGGTGGGTTTAACTGAAGTTTAATATTCCACTCAAATTTAAAGTTAATTGTAGTAAGCAATTTTGAAAATAGTAAACATTTACAAAATCGCTCCTTCATTTAGCTTCAAGTATTTAAGAAAATTCCCGCCGTGCACACCGGCGGCTCACGTCGTGACCAACGTGTCAAGTAAAGATAGCGAAGAGGATGTGGCAAAAATGAAAACATAATGGTTATATTGATTGAATACCTTTTGGGCTATTTGCAACCTTCACTTTAAATGGAAAAGCAGAAATACCCAGATACTTTGCAGAAGTGGGTATTTTTTATTCTCTAGTTTTTTTAACCTGCTAAACTTATTTTTTCCGCTCACGACCTCATAGTCTCACTTGCTAAGTAGCTATGGAGAGTCCAGAGCGTGCTTTGTGGAAGGACACATGCATGAGTTAAAATAAAAAACGATAAAAACACAAGGTGACAACTCAGTAGTTTAATAAACATTTTATTGAAACGGCAATTTATTTTTTGTACATTAAAACCGTTAAATTTAAAGGAAGCTCGTCACCAAGCCCTCAACAGAGTAAAGATGTCAAAAAACAGTTTATTTCCTATTTTTGTATCAATACTCGAATGATTGGCCTTTAGAAATGCAGCTTTAATTGAATTCAAGGTTTCACGGATTTTGGGAGCATTTCTCTAATGATGAACATGATGTCTCGACAAAAGTAGTAACAAAGATATACTTCATTTGCACGAGAAAAGCGTTCACGCATGTTAAAATCTATCGTACGTTCACAAAAATTAGGAAAATGTAAAAAAAAGAGTACTGGAAGATATGACTCCAAATTTTCTATACATATCTGGGTGAAGCGAACATCTCAATATACGAGTATATCCATCTACGCTCTCCTTACATCAGATTGTGCAAGGTGTCGCAGGATCTCCAATCGGTAGTAGGAAGATCTCATACTCAAGAAACGTTCTTCAAGCTGTGCAGTATTAGAAGAATAATTACAAAGCTCAGGGATATTATAAGTGAAATATCAAAGATACGTTGAAGGTTGAATCCTCTCTACCTGGCTTCTTTGAGGACCTCAAACATAAATTTGTCACATCGATGTTCATCTAAATTGACGCATCTCATTCCGGGAACATCTGTTCGATGCCTGAGTAGTGAAACATTAAACTATTTTTCCCAAAAACTTTTAAACCACTAAGAACCTAGAACAACATAAGACTTGAATTGTTTACAAATCGAAATCCTTGTTTTGATAGTGTTGCAATTTCCTCGAAACAAAAAACGGCATTTGCCCTGCTATACAAATTTACAAATTAAAAATCTCACCCAACATAACATGAGCGCAGAATAAAACAACGTGCAGACGCATACCATAAGATGGGCACGAACATGGAACGATTTATGCTAGCTGAAGAAAAACACCCAGGTATATTTGGAGGCTGAAACATGCACTTCCGGACTCACCGTGAAAGGTTCAGTCGGACCATTAAAATTTTTGCTCAAATGTTCGACAGGTATAGAGAAATCATAACATTTAAACTGTCGAGGGATTGGAAAAGAAGAATCGTGATTTAACGATGAAATAAATGCCAGCATTAGTATAAGCAAAGATTAGTGCAAGACTAAGATAAGCTAGACGGGAAGATTTCACAATGCGGACGCAATTCCTGCGCCGTCGCACTTCCTTTTAGGAAAAACCATACAGCTGCTCTAACCGCCGCCTGCCACCCTGCCACACAAACGTAACTGTTATATTCGATGGTTAGTTAAGCACCATTAAACACGGAATACAGGCTAAGTGACAGCAAAGCTACACTATCATTTACAGTAAACAGTACTTTTTACACGGTTTTGAAAGCATGTCGAGTTGACACACGAACGCGAGGCCATTTGTACCTCTTTGTCACCAAATATCGCAGTAGTTCCAGCATTTAGGACCGTTGTTAAGTGAACTCAAAAGCGTCCGTTGAATGTTGAATTGGGTTTTGTCAGACAAATTATTGGAAAATACACACAGCAAAAGTAAAATCCTTAATGGAATCTTTGTTAGCTTAATGACTCTGAGAAACAAAAAAAGCTGCCTTCAACACTACAACTGTAACAATTACAACTTTTACACTTTAAGCAGACATCAATTTCTACACGCTTGTTGTGTCGTCAGTTTTATGTAGAATACAGTACAAGTTAAACTCGAAGTTAAATGTTCTGTAGTTACCTTAACAGATTAAAATGCATAAAATCTCAGCTAAGCGATTTAGTCTTCTGTAAAAGAAAAAAGCAAAATATTTCTGCTTCATTTCAAAAGTCACATTTGAAGAATAGCAAGATTTTTCAGTTCTTACTACATATCCTTATATTACGATAGCATGCTATTATACATACCTCCCGAAACAGCGCTGATAGTACGCAAAAATCTTACCAGTCTACCTAGTGTTAATATAAAATTATGAGAGTGAAGACACACAACCATGATATATTCATTCAGCAACAAATTATAAAAACATGCTGACAATGTACTGATAAGGCTGTTTATCCTCATGAAAGCTGCTCTCCAAGCATTATGGAGAATTTTGAATTCAAACACATCATCTAACCAGACGACAGTGAATGTTTGGACCGAGTGTTGTCGTAATTTCCCATTTCCCTCAAGTTCAAGGATGCATTCGTGGGCATTAACAGTGCGAACTATTTCAACATCTCAAGTTAACAACAGACACACTGCGGAATGCTGTAAATAAATGTCGATAGGTTATGCCAAAGACAAAGGTAAAGGGTTGAACAATCATTATAATCATTATAATGACACCCACACAGATCCTCGTGATATGTTGCTTTCCCTGTTGCAGGTAGCCGGGATGTCTCTCAGACACATCAGTCGCAAGTTACACTGATGGCCGGACATATTTTTTCCACCAAAAAAGAAAGCCGTTTTAAATAATTATTCAGGTATCGTGTAAATGAACTAAAAGTATTAAAACTCATCACTCAGCATATTGAATAAAAAAATTACATCACCCCTGCAATTGATACCGTTACGAACCATACAGAACCGCGAGTAATACGTAGGTGAGAATTATGACACACTTTAAGGTAACATCAAGTACCAAAAATTTAGATAAAATGATTCGTGAACGAGGAAAATAATCAACAAAACGCGGCTGTAAGAGACAAGCTCGCCAAACTCCGATGTACCAAAAGTTCTGACAACACATTTTTTACCATCAACACTAGCTGGCAGGCAGATGGTAATAAGTAGCAATGACTTGCTAATAATAAGCCATGATCTACTTAAAAAGTTCGTTAGGCATCAGGCTAAGAAGTGTCCAGATCCTCTTTAAGACAACTAAATTTAAGAACAAATGATACACAATCAACGATGAACTTTTCAAGTTTGTGAATGTCAAATACCTCAAGAAAATTTTGATGCCTCAAAAAATTATATCAACGTGAAAAACGATGTTTCAAAATATGAGCTAAATGAAGTAAAGTTAAGCACATTCACGGAACACGTCCAATAAATTTCTCGTTAAAGCACTACTTACGTTAAGTAGGGTAGTCAACAATAAAAATTAAGAAATTTGAAGATCACATGAGGAATTGAAGTTTGTTTTTGGCAGGCGTGGTTAGGCGAGTAGCAGACGTGAGTTTGCTGGAGACATTAAGGCGGATTGAACGGCGTTTGGGTAGAGTTTTAGGGGTAGCGAGGTTTGGCGAGGCTCCTTTCGGAGTATTGCGGCGCATCATGAACGACGACCCTGCAATGCGACGGCCTGTAGTGGATGCGGCGATGTGCTTGGCGGTGGAAGTGTTACGCGGTGTGAGAGGGGAACCGCGTTTGGGTGGTGGCAGCATGGCTACGCGGGGAAGGGTAGCAGGCGGTGGGCGGAGCGACCGAGGCATGGTGGCGGGAGTACGATGAGTTCGAAATGCAGCTGAAGATGGTACAGCGTAAGGCGAGCGGCATACCAGCAGGGCTGATTTCTTCTGAGTGCTGAAGGAGGCCGCGGGTGAGCGCAGAACTGAAGACCGGATCTGGTCTTCCTGTGACCGTGCTGCTATGTTTTCCTGAAAATGGTTTAATGTTAGAAATATAATACACACAATTAATCATAATTATGTTCAATTCAATAAGAACTAAAGTCAGCGAGCAAATTAGTCTCTGGTATTGTATAAAGATTACAAAATTTATACACAAGCTATTTATAAATACAATAAGAACTGACATTTACAAAAATTAAAAGGTGATTAGGAATACCATTTCTTCATCAGCTGCGAGAAAGAAAAACCTTAATGAATCAAAAATAGACTACAGGAATGAGCGTTTCCGATATGTACAATGCAAAGCTAAGGAAAGAAATTCTGTGCCCGTTAATTTTACGAACAATGACTAACAACATCTGCACACTCTAGCTGAGGTGGCCAAAGAAAAGAACACATTCCCGATGATTAAGTTTTCTAGATACACTAGAAATTTCTTGGAGCACACTCTACCGAGAGATAACATGTATCGAAAAGGAATGAACACCAGACCTGATTCTAACAATAGGCTCCAGTGATCCTACAGCGGGTCCTCTTTGACGAACGCGGAGTACCCTATGTGCGCAAACGATGTCGGATATTAATCAAAAAATCCTTAGAGAAAATTATATGCCTTGTCTTAACAAAAGTCGAATAACATAGTTCCCAGAAATGGTTTTCTGTACTCCCTCTTTTAAAACATCATTAATCATGATAGGTAATTTTTACACAAGGCACTTCTGGCTCAACCATTAAACACAAGAACAACTTACATCAACCTACCCTTGTTTTCTGTTGCCCATTTCTATGAGAGTTAGGCTGCTTTCTTACAATTAGGGAAACACTCAAAATGATTTTCAACTATTAACCACTGTCTTAAATGAGACATTTCGATAATAGAGGTAAATTTTTACGCTAGTCATACATACCAAAATTAAAGTTCATTTCCTAATAAAAAAGCTGAATAATGTACATCGAAAAAATTGAAAATTTTCACAACTAAATCTTACAAATTTTCTTCTGTTTATACTTTCAGCTAGAATAGAGTGAAAATAGCACACTAATGAACAAGTGAGAAGGGGGTATTAATTTCATTTCATTAACGTAATAGTTTAGAAGACGTTTCACTAGTGTATGTACATATCTTGAAGAGATAGAATGAGTAACCAGGTGTGTGTGTGTGTGTGTGTGTGTGTGTGTGTGTGTGTGTGTGTGTGTGTGTGTGTGTGTANNNGTGTGTGTGTGTGTGTGTGTGTGTGTACACTAGACAGCCGAATGGGTCGTTTGAAAGAGGAGAAAGATTAAAAATAAGATTTACTCAAGTACAGAAGGAAATATACAACACATACTTGCAGCAATCAGCAATAAATGTACAAATCAAAGACCTGAATCAATAGAGACGTACGCATTATACTGAATTACAAATGAAAAAGAGAACAGTCTCAATACGCCCCACTACCATATCTCATGTACAGATAAAAAGTTGTTAAATGTGTGCGCTAAATTTCTTATTTTGTGAATATGTGCGGGCACTGAAATGTTAAGGAGCCTTCACAAGAATTGGGAGTAGCACGCATCAGTAAAAACGAGCGCATTCAAAATGTTAGTTTTACAGGTAAAAGAATCAACATATATCAATATATTTTGTGGTTGTACAACTGGTCATTAGAAGAACTCAATTTGAATACCATTCGGACGCACATGCAATATTAAACACAAGTATTATTATTTCTAATGTCATCACAATTCAGAAACATATCTACAAAAAATGAAAATGTACGAAATAGAAAACTAACAGTGTTACTTAGCAAACAAAACCGTCCAGATACATCAGTACGATGTCTATCTCATAGATTTGTCGCTTGATTGGAATGAAATCCCTTAGTTAAAAACGTTTGAAACTACGTTCATACCAATTTCCGTTAAACTCAAAATCAGTCCGATCTCATATTCTAATGCAAATGACTATTGCATCATATCCTACAGCGTTACATTGGCTCTGCAGCAAGAATGTGACTAATCGAATGCAACCCATGTTGAATTAATAGCGGGATGTTTCGTGTTCCAAATCCCGCGTGTTTCGTGTTTCGTATTCCTCGCATTTCCAAATTTACAGAAATGCCCTCGAATACGCAACAGAGCTCAAATTTATGTAGCTAGAACTCGGTTGACCGAGTTGTCTCGTATGCCTCTCCAGCAGGTGCAAAATGTAAATACCAGTGTCCAGCGTATCTTTGTTTTTGCGAGTTAGCGTTGTGCAAACAGTCAATGTATATTTCGTTCGTTGGATTGTATACTGTAACCTGTCAGTTTACGCAGGCTTTAATTAGATTTTAAATTCTTTCCGTGGAATCCGCATTTTGGACTTTTTTTGGTCGGACACGTTCTTAATTTGTTCCGGTGTTTAAACTGTACGTGCTACCCTGTTTAATTTCGACAACCATTCTGGACTGTTCTCTACTCCAACCACAACTTAAATCCGTACCGGCCAAGCTTCAACTATTTACCCTCTTATGATATTCAAGACCCCCGAAGTCTGGCTTTTGACTAAACAGCGCCACTGACTGCACAAGCTTCGAGACCCCTGTAGGGTTTTTCCCTGCCAGCATAGCCCTACTTGAGGACCGAGAAGCTTCACAAGTCGACCGTCCTTCAGTGTCGATTATTGGAAACTCACTCCTGCACTCAATCGACCAACTAGTGTAGCTTCGGCTCAGTGGTCGGGATTTGATTCGATGTTAGTTTAAGCCTCTTTAACCGCTAAAAAAAAATGAGCGTTTCGAAGAGAGGCAGGCATCATCTAGTATGGAGATAAGGGAACTCGGAATCTATGCAGAAGGGGCATAGACACTGTGAGTTGTGAAGGAAGTTTATGAAACAAGATAAAAAAGTTGAAGAAGACAGTAGTAGGTGCTGAATAACAGGCCAGCAGTGAACCGGAAAAAGGGGGTCCTTAACATAACAAAGAACATTTTATTTTCATCAGAAAGAAGGCCTACCAAACTCTCAGGCGGGTCCTCACACATTTTCTCCCTTGGAATCTCAGCGGTCGGGATCAAATGGGGCTTCCGAGCCTTTCGTGATTATCTTTTGCTTTATATTTTTCAGTTTAGATATATCAATTTTTAGCATTTGAGCACACTTTCTTTCTCCTCCTCGAGCCTTCGACTCCCGAGAAAGCTTCCCTCGAGCCTGGAGTGCTCAGCCTTCAAGTAAATCTAGCTATTTAACTAGTGGCAGAAGGTTCTCATCCTCTTATGTACAGAATTAATTTGCCATAAACAGTTGCACCAACAGCATGCAAGGCAGCGAACTCGGTAGCACAAGTGCCTCAATGCAAGCTCGAGCGAGCAGAATGCATATTAGACATCTTCAGCGCACTCTACTTGAAAAAGAGATCACAGATAAATGAATTAATCTATAGAAGCACAGGTTATGAATGAGGCAGAGAGATAGTGAGTGTGAAATAAGAATACAGGATTTAGGCATCAAAAGATACTTTAATTAAAGGAAGACATCCATAGGACAAGATTTAGGCACAGATTTGATGTCAGTGGCAATTACGGACGCAATCAGCCAAGGTTATAACATGTGAATTCTTAAGATTTTAGAGTAAGTAACTCTCAATTGGAGGTTAAACAATCACCAGGTTTCGTACGTTCTGTACAGTTTTTTGGTTATTACCTCAACTCGTTTTCTTCATAAATAAGAAGAAACACCAACAACATTCTAATATAAGTTAAAAGAAAAGCAACGACCTCTAGGAAAGCCTACTTTAACCTAGGCTACTAATGACTTCAAGCGGTTATGACACAATAAAGAAGTTACAGCTACGTCTCGCATAATGCATGCTTAAGTTAACCAAGAAAACTCACAGGTTCCGTATAACCCACGCTCAACTCAATCCCAATGAGCTATAAGTCAAATGATTCACAACTGACGCACGATGAATAACTTCTTTACATTTTGTTTCTTCTAAAAATAATGATCGAAACATAGCAACACAATTGTTAGAACTACTAACAAAAATTTTTTCAGAAAGCTTCGAGAACAAAAAAAAATTACACTCGGGTAAAAACTTTCTGATAAAAATGAAGTTTAATCCCTCGAAGGCAGACGCGGGATACATCCATTAGAGTGATTATCGTACGAGGCAAGAAATCAGAGCGAACCTACTTCAAAAGTTGAGCTGTGATAAAAGAATTAACCAACACTAAAAAATTCTACTAGGTAACACTGCAACAAGTGAGCGACTGTACTCGAGCCGACGTGTCTCGGCCATCATCTCGAGAAGCAGTAATAGATTATATCTCAAGACAATCAAACTTCATAAATAAAGCTCGCGAATCAAGACTGCTTGAACCGCAAGGTAAATGAAGAACGTAATCTCAACTCGGGATGCGCACACCAAACTACGAGTACATCTACTTGCTCTGAGTAAATCCCATAATACTACTTTCCTAGGAAGGATTGTTATTTCTCCACGGTACACAGATTGGGGAATCTCTTCAATGAACCCAAGAAAATACTCAAGAAGTGGTTAATTTTTGAGCAGACCGGTAAACAAACGTATTCTCGATCGAACGTTCAGAAGTCAATATTGACCGTCTCTTGGTTTTTACATTTAAAGTACACGGTTTTGGAGTCCATAAATGCAAATATACGACTGTCCGAGTTTCTCATCAACAGCATCCATGCGAATTTTACAAAAGCAAATCAGAGATAGAGCACTATCGGAGAACTAGAGCACTCCTTCAACAAACAAATTCATTAGTGGATTTTGTTCCCAATAATTTTTAAAATGCCATAAGATCGGTTGCAAAGCATTATTATTGTTTTCATTACATTAGCTTAAAACTCCCTCATCTACAACTAAGGCAACTTCAAAAGAGCAAGGAGAAGAACACATTTAGTTTGGACTAAAAAAAAAAAATTTAATCTTACACAAGGTGTATTGTCACACAAGATATCCTGCGCATAGAAATAGCGTTAGGAAGGAAGAAAAGGAGAAGACAACGAAGAGATAGGATAAAAAGCTTCATAACTGAAAGAAGCTAAGTGGACACGAAAGACAGAAGTTCCGCAGGCCTATCTATTGCTGAGGTAATGGTTACGAAGCAGCAAAAAGTAAGCACCACGATATTACATGTAATTTCAATGAATAGGTCCAAAAGCAACGTAACAAATTATTAGTCATGAAATATTAGTCTCTTTGAACGGCGAACACCACAAAGCACACACGCAGCAGCAGAAGCACAAGTTAATAATTACCGGCTGACGTTAAACTTAGAGAAGGCTGTCTAGGGCTCGAGTAGCAGTCTTGGCGAGCCGAAGTTTGGGATCAGCAGCAGGGACTTTATTTCTGCTTTTGATGCTCGGAGAAGACCGAGTGTAGCGATTGTAGCCTTGCCTGCTATTGGAGCTCGCTAGCTGTTGGGTGCTGCTCCACTTTTTGACCAACCCACTCGACGCTTTCGAGGAAGAATTTCCCCGATTCAAAGAGGCATTTCCATTACTTCTAATTGAGCTTTCCGAAATCACAATACGCGGAACTTCACGTTTCCTGTCATTTTTTCTGAAGGCTGGTGTGCTTAAAAGAGGATGACTAAGCTCAGAATTAGTACCGGAAGCTACGCTGCTGGAAAATTCATTAGTACAGGCATCGCTTGAAAATTCTTCCGCCAAAGAGTTGCCCTTAGTGCAAGATGAAGGGTAGCTGCCAAAGAGATTGCAGTCCCTGAACAGCTGAACATGGGGTTCGCCAACACGGTCTTCTTCTACTCGAAAATTTCGTACTTGACTGGCGGCCCTGGAGCGCTTCCTTCTCTTTGTGACGTTGGCGCGCAACAGTGTGCTTTTTGCCACTTCTGAAGTCCCCTCCTATCGGTGCTCACAATTATTAATACGGGAGACACAGCGTAAAGAATTTTTCATACAAAATTCAGTGCAAAATGAGTAATTTCAAAGTCCTTAGGGAAAAAGTGAAATGCGCGAATCGTATCACTTACAGGCAGGCTCCAGTACCCTTTTCATCAATTACAGTCATTTACATCTACCTTAATAGCTTTTTGAAAATTTCAGATACTTGCTTCACTTATAAATAAAACAAAATTTGGCAGTTGTTAGTTCCGTTTTCATTGCAAAGGTAATGAGGAAACCGATGCACCACTTAGCATGGACTAAGGAAATCGTGGAATCTTTGCACTAAGGAAATCCCCTCACAGGACGCCCTGTGCGTAAAAACAGTAATTCAACAAGGAAGACGAAGGGAAATAAAGGAAAGATGGCTAAGAAGGTATGAAAATTGAGAGCAGCAAATAGTGTCGAAACAGCTGAGTGTCGAAAGTCTATACTTTATCTAATTGTATCTCTTCTTGGGCCCCAGTTCTCCAAACTCAACTAACCTAAACCAATTCCCTCTCCTACGCCGCTTTAGGAAGAAATCAACTTCATGCCCGAGAAGCGACAAATAATATTTTTCGAAAGTACATTTTCTGTAAAAAGTGAACAGGAATCACCTGATTCAAGCATAACGAATGAAATAGAACTAAATTAGTAAAAATAACAGGTCGGAGAAGGTAAGGATGCGTTCGCTAATTACGGATGTTCGAGATGACATGCGTCGCATAAATTCGTTGACATTTTCTTTATGAAAACAAAATTTTCTTTTCTTTTACACCCTATGTCATTTGGGTAAGGAAATATTAAAGCTTCCCAAACCAAAGTGGTTCATGAAACACAAAATGCCGATGGTTAAACTATGCGCAACTCTTATGCAAAAAATTAGTTTCCCCTAGAGCCCTTGATCAAGGTATAACGAATCTGTTACTAGAGCCAACACTGAAATGAAAAGGCAAAATCAAAAAACTAAAAAAGGAGTTTTTGTGAGACACATGCCAGATCGGAACGTCCAACTCCGGTGTAACGTTAATTCAGGTTAATTCAAGAATCTAGCTGGTTAAATTGTTTTATGTAGCATAATATTTAAACAGGAATTTATGTTGTTCACCTATGCCAGAGTTTTTTGACGTTTCTTTCAGAAAGTTATTTGCTTTTGAGCCAAATAAGTTTCAGGTTATTCATGACTCAGTTGCTAGAATGCAGGGTTTTCTCCGGTAAGGATTGTTTAGAACACAAAAACTAGTAGAAAAATCACTTGGTTTATATCAATGAAGTGAATTAGATGTGGCGATATTTCCCAGCAACCTATAAATGGAAGCTCATCGTCTTGGGGTGCAAATGATTTACGATAGACAAAAAAAAAAGAGAATGTTCTGTTACCACAGCTCTGTGAAGGCCTTAAAGTTGCTGACAGTACAATTGATCTGATATCGTCTACTTGTCTTTTCCAAAGTTGGTTATAAATGATATGATAGGCCATGTTCAAAAAACAGCAACTTTAAAACGAGCAAAACTCTGGTTACAACTTAATACATGATTGATAGCAATTTTTTCTAAAATACAGTGCTCTCAGGAAGTATAGAGATAACTTGATTACTTTCACATTTCGTTCATAATTTATTAACTATGGAAAAAAAGATAATAAAATTCTAAAAAATATCATGCATGTAATAATATGCACAAACATGAATTTTTAAGGTCACATGTGAAGCAAACCAATTGCATAATCCCTAAAACCACAGAACCAAAAAGCCACCGGACAGTCATATAAATTTGTAATCAAATTCAAGCCGGCTTCCAAGACACAGTGGTGATAGCAAAAATCCCGACAAATGCGAGTCTAATATTTTTCCATATGTTATATAACGCAGTATGGGATTAAAATGCTACCTACACCCGGTATTTTCTAAGATCGGATACTAGCAAGATTTTTCCGAACTGACATCAAAACACAAGAAATTGATGTATCTGACTGGCACTCAGTCACCAGATTTCAATCCAACTGAGAGTGTTTCACTTCAAAACTCAAATTCCCTAAAGAACTTAATGGAAGGAAATTATCGGCCATGAGGAATCTCTACCATAGATAACCCCTGAATAAAGCATCAATTTGATTAAGAATAATAATAGTTATAGATTACAACAGGGTATGGATTCGAAAGACCACACTATTGACTTGAATTCAAAAGTTCTACACTGCCTGGTTAGTTTTTGGTTTTGTATTTTTGAGAATTTTGCAATAATAATTATTGATTTTTTTCACGTGTGTTCTCCAAAATTCGGACCTACAAGTAGCTATAATCAAATGTGTCCATTGTACTAGACTTAACAATCTACAGCTGTATCGCTCGTGGTAAATAAATTTTTCTTTTTTTTAAATTGTTATATATTTTTCGGATTCGAATTTCATTATCCTATCCTTTCCAGTTGATGAATTATGAGCGAAGAAGCAAACTTTTTTGAGTAGTTCGGACACTGGACACTTTTTGAGAGAACTGCAAACAGATCAGTAGTGGATTGTCTTCACAAGGTAAATAATTAAGACCGGGATATTTAGGTGCTCCGCAACTAAAGCAAGTTCAACAAGCACTGCAGGTCCAATGTCAGGAAACCAGAACTAAGCTAAATCCCTAAAAAGTTTAGTCTGACACTAAGAGGAGTACCTGACGATGAAAAGGTCATGGGAGTGACACACAATTAAATTAAATAAGCAAATATATGATTCAGAAAACTTGAGAGCAATTGTGCGGAATATAGAAAGTAGAACTCACGTACGAAGTCTTAAGAAGGTGAAAAGTACATGTGAATCGTACTTATGCATACGACCGACCGGTGACATCAATAATTGTAATGTGCTACCTATTAACGTGAAATGTCTAGCACATTAGTGATGTGTGTAGGTGCGCACTGGAAGTACAAAGAATCAATGAGGATATTGACAATCAAGCTCAATTATACTCGAATCATACGTTTTCAACTCCTGAGGTTCCTCAAGAAGGGTACGAATACAGTCGCTTCACGGTATGGAATGGGGAAACACAACAACATTGCCCCGCATGTCCATTGCTATTTTCTTTCAGATCAGCACACGATATTAGCAAGCTTAAGACCAAGCAGAGAAAATTGGGACGAAAGAGAGCACAGGGCTAAGTTTCTGAGGCAGATAACACGCAAGAAAAAGTCAATATAAGGACATAGTTCATGAAACAGGTAAACGAACAGTTGTAACACAGGTTTAACATGACGAAACGTCTGAACGGGTAGAAGAGGTGAATCACAGATACGAGAGCGTGGTAGAGAAGCACGACGGAAGTCTGCGAGACATGCGAGCGTGTGAATGCGCTGCAGGACATAGGGACGCAATAGCATCACCCGCAGCCGCGGACTGACCTCGAACTGGGAGTAGGTGGAGAGCACGGTGCTGGAGTTGGAGGAGCAGTTCTGGGCTCCCATGGCACGCAGACGGCGAGACTGGCGGCGCGCAACTTCGCGACGACTCACGCCCGTCGGCGTGTTGCTCTCCGTCAGCACGCCACGACGGGCTTTCTGCATTATATCCTATCTTTAATACTGGTTACCAACATATGAAATGACAGTGTTAATCTTCATAGTAAGGAAGTTCCACATGACGGGTGATACTGTTCACAAAATTGATCAACATTTAGCTAATGCTGAAGAATATAGTTAGAAATAGAGAAGGGATGAGAGCTACGACGGATTTGCGGTTTTTGCAAGTTGCTCTCTTCTGTGCTACCCAAAGATTAAATGTATAAGTGAATTTATTCTTCCCAAACTATAACAAAGGTGTTCCCAAGAAAGAAATGAAGAAAACATCATTTAGCACGGAATTAAAGGAATGAAGAATCCACGCACAAGAAATGTCCACACACCCTGTGCACACAAACAGCATGATTAAAAGAAGTTTATGAAGCAAGATAAAAGTTGAAGAAGAAATAGACCCTGAAAAACAGAACAGCAGCAGCCAAAGATGATCCTTCCAAAAAACAAAAACTTTTATTTGAAAAACCAGAGGCCTACCTATCTCCTTTAGCTTGGAAGCTCACTTCTCCTGGGAGCGAGCGCTAATTCCCAAAAGTACAATTGTTGTGTCCCACCCCTGAGGGGTGTACTGCGGAAATGCAGAGGCAGAACACGAATCCAGATTTCCCTGCTGATCTACTGCACTGTGAGTTTTTTCTTACAGCACTGTTTTTAGAACACTTTTGGCTATTCCAACGAGAATATTCTTTTTCACTCTGATCCCCTCACACTTTGCCTTGATATTCAACCTTACGCACCTCAATACATTTTGTGCATCAAACAGCTTAAACATTCCCAGACCTCCTTCACTCTTTCTGGATAAGTAGTAGTAGTAGTAGTAGTAACATGGGTTTGCTAGCGTTTCAGTTACTCGAAGTATCTCGCACCGAAGGTCACATAATTTAATCAGTATCAGATTCTTTCAAATTACCACTTAAGAGGAACATCACTATTATTTAAAACATCAAAATTATATGAGCATCGTGGTTATAATCACAACTCAAGATTAAGAGTGCCTCCCCATTAAAATTTGTACACAACACAGTACATCCGAACACGCTGGGCAGCCAAACCCCGTAGGGGGTTTCAGCTGCCCACCCATTTATGGCCGGACGCCTCACCCACGCTGAAACCCCCGAGGTACCAACGCAGCGCGCCCGGCCATATTGCAGTTTCTTCATCTTCAAACTTCCAAGACGATATCACGTCTGGCAATAATGCGTTACAGCGCGGCTTCCCGCTAAATCTCTTCAAGCAGTGCAACAAGGAAATACATACATTTATGGGCACGTGAGAGTATGGACAACAAATACAAAACGATGTGGATGTTTAAGTGCAATCTTCGATCAGATTTCCGACAGCAATTTGCATCTCCCAAGAAACAACACCAGTGCACCCACATTGAAAGTTACACGATCGGTCTTCGCGAGCATTTTGGTCAACACCTCATCCACAGCAAATACACTTATGTTTGGAAAGCACACATTCCGGTCAGCAGCGTATCTCGGGCACTCAGCGAGGATTTGTTTGACGGTCAGAGGAACATGACACCGCTCGCAACGCCGCTGCGGTTGTTGCTCCATTAGATAACGGTGAGTCAGTCGGGTGTGCCCAATGCAAAGACGGCAGAGCAGCACTTCCACCCGGCGGACGCGACACCTCGACGAGGACCATTCCAGAACTGTTTGTTTAATAGTTCTCAGTTTGTTGTCTGTTCTATTGTTCCATTCCTGTTGCCACAGACGTCTTACAGCAGCCCTGATAACGGGATAGTAGTCCCGAAAGGGTACCATTTGATTTAGGGCTTCCTCATTACTATCCGCAACACGCTTCGCCTCCTGGTCAGCTCTCTCATTGCCTGACACCCCCACGTGTCCGGGCACCCAGCACAATTTCACATACTTGTGCTCACGCACCAGCTGCATCGGCATCAAAACGATCTCGCCGATGAGGGGATGAGTGCTTTCATAAGCCTGAGTCGAGTCAATGACGCTTTTCGAGTCAATAAAAACAGTGAATTTATCATGCGGGTGCTCCTTAACTAGTTGGAGTGCCTCCAAGACACCATAGAGCTCCGCGGTGAAGCTCGAGGTCTCGGGTAGCAATCTTCTAGCCCTCACCATCTCTCCGGACACAGCAGCACAACCTGCAGCTGTTCCTGTTTTGGAACCATCTGTATAGATCTTAAAAGACTCCGCATGCACCTCCAGCACATGCTCCATAAAAATATGCTTGAGAAAGTTGGCCGGCATCGACTCCTTCCTTGGCATCCTGCACCCGGGGCAGAAAGTCTCCATTGGTTGGAGAGTTGTCAAAGAGTACCGGAAGGACTCTCGTGGGTCTTAGTTGCATTGTGGCTACTAATGTCGGGTAATCTCGAGACGAAGGTAGAAAATTTGGGAAAGGTAGATGCCGTCCAAGGGGTGCGTGTACGCTAACCCACGTCGGAGACAGAGGCAGCTGGTCAAGTCGGGCAAGATACTGCAGACTCAGTTGCACACGGCGCAGCCAGAGAGGAGGTTCTCCATTCTCCACACACAAACTCTCCGTGGGGGAGGTTCGGAAAGCACCAGTGCAGAGTCTGATAGCGGCATTATGAACTGGGTCCAGAGTTTTCAGCGCAGTTTCCTTTGCATGTTGGTAAATTATGCAGCCATAATCCAGCTTACTCCTAATTAGCGTTCGGTACAGTCGAAGCAGCGTGGCACGATCCGCTCCCCAGGATAGACCAGAGACACATGAAGGTTCATCCTCCTGGTGCAGTCTGCCTTGAGGGTAGCTAAGTGAGGCTCCCACGATGGCTTGTCGTCAAAAGTCATTCCGAGGAGCTTTGCACTATGCACGAAATTAATCGGCTCCCCACTAAGCAACATCTGCGGAGGGTCGTGTCGACGACGGCCTTGGAAGAGAAGAGCTGCGGTTTTGGTAGGAGAAAAGCTAAATCCGTTCTGTCCAGCCCAGTAGTTCACACTATTTATTGCCAGCTGCATCCGACGTGTCAATGCCGGCAAGAGTTGAAGAGGAGTATATCATGAAGTCATCAACATATAGCGACGAGGCAACACCGGCAGGCAAGTTAGATGTGATTCCATTGAGGGCGAGGGAGAAGAGCGTACAACTCATCACACTCCCTTGTGGAAGGCCCTCCTGTTGGATTTGCAGCGGGGAAAAGGCATTTCCCACTCTGACACAAAAAGTTCTCTCACTCAGAAAGTGCTGTAAATAAATCGCCAAATTACCACGGAGGCCGCATTCATGCACACGCTGCAGGATCCCGTGCCTCCAGAGAGTGTCGTAGGCTTTTAGAAGATCAAAAAAGACACAGAGTCTGTTTCCGAGCCGTGCCGCTGCTAACCAGATGGTTCTGCAAACGTACAAGAGCGTCTGTAGCCCCTCGGAGTTGCCTGTAGCCGAACTGAACCGGGTTTAAAATATCCTTGGCCTCCAACTATCTGACCAGCCGTACGTTCACAATTTTCTCCAGCAGTTTTCCAACGCAACTTGTGAGGGCGATTAGGCGGTAGCTATCAGTGCGAGCAGGAGGTTTCTGGGGCTTTGCAAAAACGAGAACCGTTGCAGTGCGCCATAGTGTTGGGTATTCATGAGTGCTCCAGACTTGATTGAAGATGAAAAGCAGTTGACGGAAAGCTGAGGAGTGCATTTTCTTCAACATTTTGTAATAGATTCCATCAGGCCCAGACGCGGTGTTTTTGCATTTCTTCAGGGCACGATAGATTTCAAGGATGGTGAGTGGTTCGTTATAGGAGACACCCTCTTCAGCTGTAAAGTTCAGTCTTAGCTATTCCTGTCTCCCTTTGTACACACGGAAAGCAGGAGGGTAGTGTGCGTCACTGCTTACGGAGGAAAAATTCTCGGCCAGAGCATCCGCCACTCGCTGCGGATCCGCCGTGAGGGAACCGTTCAGTTCTAGGCAAGGCTTGCTGATGCTGTAATGCCCCTTCATTTTCCTGACGCGTTGCCAAATCTTGGACATGGGCGTGTCAGCATTAAGACTGGTGACATACTTACGCCAAGAGTCTTTGCGGGCTCCATCCTTGATGTTTTGCGCCCTAGCTCTAGCCCTATTATAGGCAATCTTGTCTGCTAGCCCACCGCTACGCTGGTATCGCCTCAGTGCTCGCTTCCGTTTAACATTGGCCACGGCGCAGCTGTGGTCCACCACGGGAAGCGGTGTTTGGGAAAACCCCCGCGCGACACCGGGATAGCTAAGTTCGCAGCGCTTCTTAGGATTCTGTTGACGTGTTCAACTAAATCATGTATACTCCCATACTCACCATCCTCGTCCATTTGCGCCATATCCTCATAGGTTTTCCAGTTTGCTCGCCTCATCATGTATCGTGGCTCCGTGGGTATTGGCTCATACTGCTCCAGATGAATCACTATTGGGAAATGGTCACTGCCGTGAGCATCCTCCAGCACACTCCATCGAAAGTCCGGGAAGATATCGGGGGTGCATAGGCTCAAATCTATTGCAGACGCAGTGCCAGTTTGGATATGAAAGTGAGTGGCAGCTCCGTTGTTCAGCAGGCAGGAGCTGGTATTAATAATGAAAGAGTCCATCGTTCTACCATGTTGATCACTCAGTACATTGCCCCACGTTGGATGCTTCGCGTTGAAGTCCCCAACGAAAAGGGAGGGCCCAGGCAGTTGACTGTATAGGTTTGTCAGGTCTGGCAAGAAGACCGGCTCTGCTGGCGAGATGTATGCATTACAGATTGTTAGAGGTTTGCTCCCAATCCAAAGGCGAAGCGCCATAGCCTGGATTTGGGCATTCAAAGCTAGCCTCGCATATCCCAATCTCTCCGGATGAGGACGGTCAGTCCTGATTCGGGAACCGGGTCGGGCACATGAGAGAAGGTTTCCATATTGTAAACCCCAGGAGGTGACAGGGTTAGGCCTCCTAGCATTGTTTCCTGGAGATTAGATTAGATTATTAGTTAGTTTAAGCCTCCCTATCCGCTACAAAGGCGATCCAAAGAGAGGAAGGAAGAAGGCACCATTTAGTATGGAGTTTAGGGAACGTGGAATCTACGCAGAAAGGGCATAGAAACAGTAAGATGAGAAAGAAGTTTATGAAACAAGATCAAAGTTCAAGAAGAAAGTAGTAGGTGTTGAAAAAACAGGACAGCAGTGAACCGAAAAAAGATGGTCCGTAACAGAACAAAAACCTATGTTATTTCAACAAAAGGAAGCCTACCTACTTAGCTCGGGCCCTCACATAGTCCCACTGGGAGCGCTAATTCCCATAGATACAATAGTTGTATCCCCCTGAGGGTGTTTCCTGGAGACATATGCATAGTGGTTGATATTGTTCTATGAGGGTCCGCAAGTCGCCGTAGTTTCTTCGGTACCCTCTAACATTCCATTGAATAATGGTTTGCATCAAATGTTACTGTTATTAGGTTTAATCTTCCGGGTGTTTCTTTTTGGGATCCGGTAATTTTAGCACAGATGGCAGATTATGCTGACCTGGTCTATCGCCCCATACATGCAAAGGCACTTTGGGAGGAGGCATTGAGGTAGGTTTGATGGTGGACATACTTTTGACATGTGGGAAGAAACTGCCTCAGGTACGGTGATCACGCGATCCAACGAACGTACGCGCTGCGCTATGGTGGAGTCGCGCTTCACAATGGCGCCTCGGCTCAGTCGGGCGCTATCCGCACCACGGCAGGTCAGTGAGTCGCGTCTTACATCAGAAAGTCGCGGGGCTGCAGGATCCTCACCAGTCCGAGTCATCACCGGGTCTGAGTCACAACCCAAGCAGCTAGAAGGCTGCACATCCTCCCCAGGCACCGGTGAGACATTGACACTCCTGCCGCTTGCCCCGCTGTTACTTTTGCTCTGGGGTCCATCTCTATTCCAGACTTTCCCCGTCAAAGCTCTGGCCATTTTTGCTGAGGCAGCGCCAGTAAGCGGCGACGACGCGCTCGGAGACGCGATTTCTTGAGACATTAGGGGTAACAGCGCCCGTGGAAAACTCAGCATCAGGAAGGCCTGGCTGCATAACGCTCGGAGCATCGGCAAAAGAGGGTCTGGGAGTCTGCGCTGGTTCAGTGCCGTGCTGTGATCTAGATATATCAGAGTGGCCCGCAGCACGCAACGAACTGCCCATACCGGCAGCGGCAGTGGGCTCTCGACCAGCCGCACCGGAGTTACCATCTGGTCCCGCTGGGCGCACAATCGTCAGAACGCTTGGTCTTCTCTGAGGGGCCTGCACTCTTTCAGCATACGATGTACCACGGGTTAAGTACCTGCTGCTAACCAAACGTTTCGCTTCTCCGTAACTCAACCTTAGAGTCGTCTGCGTGGCAAGCACCTCCTCTCCCATTTGGAATAGAAGCAGTCCCGAGATCCAGCAGAGTGCTGCTTATCACAGTTAGAGCACATTGGAGGTCGGTCACAGGGCGGCTCGTGCTGATCTTGGGCACAGTTGGCACATATGCTCCCCAGATATCGGCACGTCTTTGCTCCATGGGCGTATTTTTGACACTTATAACAACGGCGTGGCTTAGGAACGTACTGACGTACACTACACCTCGTCCAACCAATGTCCACCGACTAAGGGAGAGAGCATCGGTCGAAAGTGAGGATGTATATGGGAGTAGGAACTAAAATGCCATTTACCATTTTCTTCATCCAGAACAGGGCCTTAACTCCACACTGCTGCAAATCTTCTAAAAGGCGCTCATCAGTGTACTGTGGGTGGTTTGCGTACCAGATGGTGCCCTTACTTTCATTTAGGCTACCATGCGCAGTCACCTCAATACTCACGCCAGCCAATTGGCGGATACACAAGATGGCACGGCTTTGATCTTGGTTGCGCACCTCCACCAAGAGGCCGCCTCCACGAGTCTCCGTGATCATGGCCGGTCTTACTCCCAGCCCTCGGCACAAATCACGGTGGGCTACAATGACATCTATTTGCGTCAGGGGCGAGCCGTCGTTAGCTTTGATGTTGAAAAACCTTTTGTATTCTGTTGGAAAAATCGGATCATGAAAGTCAGTAGCCAAGAGGTGCATTTGCCTGCTGCGGCGGCCTCCACGGCGCGGCTGACTTCCCCGTCTTCCACCAGGAACATCGGCTGCGTCGGTTTTCATAGTTGGGCGTAGGTAGGGTTCTATTGTAAGTTCAGTAGCATGTTGATGTCCGCCTGCAGCACCTCCACTCGCAGGGGTAACATGCGATGGCAGCTGCGGTAACGGCTCTTGAGAGGGAGTCTCCGTAGTAATGTCCATTTGAATCCGGGTCGTCAGTGGCGCAGTTTGAGGGGGTTCCATGAAAAAGGTTTGTATAGGTTTCATTCGCACGTCAAGCTGGCAGTCATGTTAGGCCTCCAACAAGGGGATCCCTGAAGCCAGGCACACGCAGTCGCAGCGGGACCACTCTTTCGTGCGAATATAGCTTCAAAAGCCCAAGAACCTAAATCGGATGCTGCGCTTGACTAATAGCAGGAACGGGCGCCACTCCGCACTACCACATTTAAACAGCCACCAACCGGCCCCGGGGCTCCCTCTGCTATCCCTCGCCGCAATTGACTAGATTGAAACTCGAGAAGCCGAGACTAGTTCTCCTCCAGAGTCGTAATCATTTTAGGGGATGGTCAAAGGAAGATCCATTTGGAGTCCAAATCAAAGCCAATTCAACCGATGCCACCCCCGTTAGTCAGGTCCCTCGGTGCAGGCCCGTCTGCCATGGTTGCACCTGGTCAGTGTGGCCCTGCACTTCACAGGGACGCGCAAGCCCTCCCCCCACGACAAGGACAGGGTGTACAGGGAGGGTCTTTCTGGATAAATATCGCAATCTCCTTCAAAATATTTACCTTATTCATTAAGCAACCAATAACAATAAGTTTTTACCTCATAAATTAATTCCAATACTAAATCATTAACTAATCTCATTCAGCTAATCTAAATTAAATGATTTTAAGTTCAATAAATCTCTTCCTAATCACATTTTTACGACATATATTCATATGAAACTTCCTGCAAGATATGTTAAAAAGAGGAAGCTATAGCAGCCCGTTCACTCTACATGACTGCATACTCAAAATATCGAAGATTGCAATTGGAGTTGATCATTTGGACTTGCGGTGCAGAAGTGTCAACACATAGAAAACGAGAGCTTCTCTAACCATTCCCACCATTGGAGTGAATGAAGGAGTGAAAAATATTTTTCTCAGAACATGGAACCCCATACCTAAGAAGCCTGGTGTGACAACACGCATAGCACAGCGCACACCACGATTAAGAAATGGTGCACAGGGGACCACAAAGGAGCAAGTGGGCAAACAACAAATGACCAGACCTTGGTGGGAGACAGACACGACAGAGCAGTGCGGTGAGACGAGGAAGAGGCCGAGCTGTAATTGGGGCGACGCATGGCCGTGGTGTTGCCGCTGCGCTTCTTCATCGTTTTAGTGCCCATGCGGGCTTCCTGCTCCAGCTGAGCTGCCCGTGCTGTTTGCTGTAATGATGAGGCCATTTCAAGGCAAATAGAAATTCTGAAATTTGTGTAATCCCACTGAAGTAACAATAACATGTCTATTATAATACAGGTCATATGTTTGCAATGCATCAGCTATACGCCGCATTCGTCACATGAAAATACACTAATATAATCCACTATTGTTACCATGGAAAGCTAACAATTTAGTCTTTACACGTTGGTATTAGAATCAGGTATACGTGGCATTTCTGATATGCACATGACTTAAAATTAAAACGTCACGACAACCATAAGATTTTTACCATTTATCAAAATGAGGTGATGCTCATGAAGAAAGGAATGAGTTGATTACTGAGAGTGCTACCTTGATTAAATTACTGCCTCCCATTGGCCTGCATGAGCTTGTTGTCAGTATAGTGCTCTCACCCTCTCCCTGGCCTGCATGAGCTTGTTGTCTGTATAGTGCTCTCACCCTCTCCCTGGATTGCATGAGCTTGTTGTCAGTATAGTGCTCTCACCCTCTCCCTGGCCTGCATGAGCTTGTTGTCAATATAGTGCTCTCACCCTCTCCCTGGCCTGCATGAGCTTGTTGCCAGTATAGTGCTTTCACCCTCTCCCTGGCCTGTATGAGCTTGTTGTCAGTATAGTGCTCTCACCCTCTCCCTGGCCTGCATGAGCTTGTTGTCAGTGTAGTGCTCTCACCCTCTCCCTGGCCTGCATGAGCTTGTTGTCAGTATAGTGCTCTCACCCTCTCCCTGGCCTGCATGAGCTTGTTGTCAGTATAGTGCTCTCACCCTCTCCCTGGCCTGCATGAGCTTGTTGTCAGTGTAGTGCTCTCACCCTCTTTCTGGCCTGCATGAGCTTGTTGTCAGTGTACTGCTCTCACCCTCTCCCTGGCCTGCATGAGCTTGTTGTCAGTATAGTGCTCTCACCCTCTCCCTGGCCTGCATGAGCTTGTTGTCAGTGTACTGCTCCCACTGCTGATGGATAAAGTCGTGCACTGGCACGCCCCGCACGGTGAACTGCACAGTCCGGCCGAGACGCTCCTGCTGCTCCGATTCCCATGCATTCACGCTCTCCTGTCAACACAAACGAATCCATGACACTATCAGGTAGAGAAACTCTGTCTGCTCAATTGATGAAACAGATTAGATTAGATGTTAGTTGAAGCCTATGTAACCGCTAAAAAGTGTTCTGAAAAGAAGAAGGCACAATTTGGTGTGGAGATTAGGGAACGTGGAATCTATGCAGAAAAGGCATAGAAACGATAAGTTGATAAAGAAGTTAATGAAACAAGATAAATGTGGAAGAAGAAAGCAGTAGGTGCTGAAAAACAGGATAGCAGTGAACCGAAAAACGGTGGTCCTTAACATAATAAAAAACATTTTATTTCAATAAAAAGATGGCCTACCTAACTCTCAACTCAGGACCTTACACATTTTCTCCCTGGGAGTGCTAATTCCCATAGATACAATAGTTGTCTCCCCCTGAGGGATCAATTGACAAAACATCATGACACATACCGCAAAATTAATTCATGTGACACTTGGTTCATTAAATTCTAGTTTCTCTAGGAGCAAGTACCTAAATAAGGCCCATATTAAAGTTTCAAAGTTCATCTTGTTGCTTCCTTTTTCTAGAATTTGGGCCTAACTTGAAGATACTATCTGAAAAACAAAATCAATCACAAACAATTTTTTTACAAGAAAATAGCAGCACTTGCAAGTATCACTGCAAATTCAAATACTCCTCAATGCATTCAATCGAACACTTGAACTTTGTACAGAAATACAGTAATCTTAATGTGTTGGGATTGAGCCACTTTCGAACAAACTTTTTCCGTATTTGGCAGATTTATCTGAAAATCGTACTACATATATAAATTAGAATTTTATAACGTATTTGCTTGTACACTTTTTTCGAATTTCTGCATAGAAAACGAGTTGTGAAAAAAAGATTTTAGGGGGCACTTTTCAAGGCAACTTTTGAGTCAAACCAATTGATTTCAAAAGTTGCTTTTCGTGTCATCGCACTCAGAAAACAATGTTCTACAATTGCTATTGAGTCAAAATTCAAATTTGTTGTTAGTGACATTTCAAGAATTTGAAAAAACTACTTTTTTACGATATAAAAAGAAATGGAAAATAATAAAAACCTAAATTGAATATGTAATCAATAGCAACGGCAGTAAATCTAATTACAAATAAAATGAGCCCTAAACCAAGTCGGTACGTCAATAACCATGTGCCAAAAGTTTCCTAAAAATACAAAAAATTTGAATTTAACAGCAGCCAATTGAATGAAAATATCTTACTACTTACGTTTTTGAAAGACATAAGTAGGAAATATTGATGCAGCATTTGATCGAACAGTACATTACCAATAGAGTGAGCTTTGAACCAAGTCGGTACGTCAATAAATGTCATAGATATGCTAAATTGAAATTTGAAATTTATTACTTACGTGCAAGATATCATGCCCGAACACTGTTACTACGCAACTTCGACGATCGATATATCGCAAAACATTAGGTCTAGAAGCATGGAATTTAAAATGAAGCACAATGAAGCCTTTGCGCACGTATTCGAACAAAAAATCTATGTTTTTCAATGGAATGACCGATAAACCCCCTTAATAGGTAGTAGGAAAACACAACAAATGTCATTTCAAATGGAAAATAATATCTTGGTGTAATTTATTCAAGTAAAATTTCTGGAGAGTTGCAAAGATAGATAAGGTAATAAATTTTAGTAATAGTCAGTGACTGAGCGTTTACAGACCGTACAGACCGTGACGCCACCAAAACTGTTAAAACCAATAGCTTCTTCTTCTATTCAATTTTTTTCAAATTTCCCCCTTTACGTGCACCACTAACTGTTCATGATAATACTAGGTGGGTGGGTGCCAAATAAAGCAAACTATGGACCTGCTTAATGGTTGTACAGACCTGCAGCTGCGCTTCCACCCTCGGCAGCTCTCCCTTGACACGGTTGCGCTCGCGCTCCTCTTGCAACAACGCACAACCGCGGTTCTTGAACAGCCTGCGTTGAAGGGAACACACGCTTTTAGATCTCGCAACATCGGCGGACGAAACAGCAGGCACCAACGGGAGGAAGTGTTTTATGGTATGTTATTCCAAGGCAAGTTCCACTCATGATGTTATAATACGCCCATTCTCTCCACAGTGCAATTGTATTTGTCTATACAGAGTTAAAATTTGATTAACTTATTTATTACAAGGAATAATGCTTCTGATTGCTGAGTTATTATACCTGAAACAAGCAAAGACTTCGTGAAAAATACAAACACATATTCTCTCAATTTAACTAACACAATCATTTTTGCAATTTCTAATTTCTAGCTCACACAAGAACTCATCAACTGTCTAAGTTTAAAAATGAAAATAAAAAAAACTGAACTTGAAGGCTGGACTCTAATGAAATCGAAATCCCATCAACACATAATAAGAATTGACATTTCTTTTGGCCTCCTGAAATAATTTTTAACCTATAGTACATGAATTTTGAGCACCGATAAAATTCTCGTTACTTGCGGCGGGTGAACCCCCACCCCGTGGAGTGTGTGAAGAAATCATAGTAATAAAACCCGTTAAAAAGTACAAAAAAATTTTTGGTCAAATTCGGAAAGTTCCGCTTGCCTTAGTGTTTTGATGGTGAGTTGTTTTGGTACTGATTATTGTTTTGTTTTAAGGTGTTTCGACCATAAAGATTTAGGCTTGAATTTTGTAAACGAGCCTTTGGCAAAATGATAAGAGATTTTATCGTAAATATGAAATTATGCATGCACATCATTTGTAGACGCTAAAACAACATGATAATATACATTCCAGATGATAATACAACACTCCAGGTAAAATTGATGTTTTTGCCTCTTACGAAAAAAACTCATTTTCAACATTCAAAAAGAATAGAAGTCAATGAGCTTTTATGCTAGGAAAAAAATTAAGACAGTTTTTAAATTCTTGTAACATTTATAACAAACTTAAACTCTGCGATTTTCCAATTTGTACATTTAATTTTTTTATCACAGTTCAAAAATAAAAATTCGTGTATTTTAGTTAGTGATCAAAAATCGCATTTCAAAAGAAAACGAAAATTATGGTAGAAAATTCAAAAGTTTTAGTTTGTTGGCAATGCTTCAAGGATTCCAAAACTGTCTGTGAATTTGTTATAGCATAAAAACTCATTGACTTCTATTCTTTTTGAAATATCACTAAAAAAGAACTAAGAAACTAATTTTTTAATATTTTTCAAAAACTAAAGCCTAAATCGAAGAAGTTACGAGTACAATTATTTTTTTTTTACAGAAATACATATACTGCCCAAATTTTAAAACAATCAGATCAAAATTTAAAAATCGCTGAGTTGTCCCGTCCCCACTTAATTTAGTTGAGTCGTATGTAGGTGAGTTTAAACTATGTCGAGTAATTTAGTTCACGTTATATATGAGCAGGATAGGTTAACCTTAAGTTATTAAAGTAGGTTACGTCAAGTTAGGTTTGCTTAGGTAAGGTTTGATTATGTTTTGTTAGTTGAGGTTAGGTGACCCTGCCTTAGTTAGGTCGGGAGAGAGCACGTTATGTTACTTCAGATAGTGTTAAAATAGGGTGTGACATGAAAACTGATTTAATGATTGGATGAATTGTAACACATACGTTAAGTCAGTGTAATACCATAAATGCGTGTACCATCGTTTTGGTTGGCTGTGTTTTTCGTGGAAATGTTAGACTTCTCAGTATAACTGTCAATGGTCTACGATCAAAGAAAAAAGGAAACAACGATAAGAACTGGGAGAGGCGACTGGCCAGCGTTTCATCCTTAAAAGTTCTAAAAGTACCACGAAAGCTGAAGATGCCATTAGTCTATAGTCTGCAACCATAACGTCTATACCTTCTAGAAGAATCAACTCGTCAGGACGCCTACGATACGACGCGGAGATGCCGACAGAAAATGCCAAAAACATCGACGTACAATTTCATGTTATATTTTCTTAATGTTAATATTATCTAAATGGGGATTTTAGCATAACTACATCTACAGAAATAATTTTCAATGTTTTTGAATTGTATTAGGAAGTAGCTCCCGTTAATATCCTCGAACGTCAATATCATAATTAGCAATTGGTATCTCGCGAGGAAGCAACCTAGAGGGTTGCCTTCGAAGAACGCGGCAGGGTGGCACGGGCGATCAATCGACTAACACAGGCACACGCTAGGCTATGGTAACAGTGGATCCGAATTCGGACGAAAAATTGTTCGTCCGAATTCATGCGGAATTTTCATCCGAACTGTGTGGTTTCAGTGCCTCCGTCTTTTCGGATGAATCTCGTCAGTTGGTGAGAAGTCAAGTGAGTGATAGGATGAATGAACTGTGCCTCTTGGAAAGTCCTTTGTTAAAAATCTTACTGTTTGGAAGAACTGAAAACGTGAATCCATTATTCACTACAAGAAACACGGACGGCGAGCACCATAAACTTTTTCCGGGACTTCTAAGTCAACCAAATAAGTTCCATGAGTATCATAGAATGATACCACATTCATTTTTTACATTCTTAATGTAATCGAATGCAATTCACAGACTCCTCTTTTCAAAGACTCAACTAATGAGCTGCTCGATTTCCATACCTGATGATGGGTGGTTCGTGACTGTTCGGACGAAAAAACAAAATTTATTGAAACACCAAATTGTTCATCCGAAAAAATGCTGCCAGTATAACCACTTCCTATGTATTCCATTATTTTGATTGTTCGGATGAATTCGGACGAACAATTTTTTTCGTCCGAATTCGGATCCACTGTTACCATAGCCTTAATCGCCTCGGTCCGGTTAGGACCGAGGGCATACATAGTATCATTTACATAACTTCAGTTAAACTATGAATCCTACCACACCCTCAGCGATATCGATAATCGACTTAAATACACCCTCATTCATTTGATAGTGCCTTGGAACGTTAGCCTCAACCGTCCACTGTCAACTATGGTGCTATCCGGTCATGAGAAGTCAGCCCGCTAACAATCGCTCAATAACAAGATGAGTATTCCCCCATTCTATGCCTATCTAGATGCTCTTGATTTCATGCCTCTAAGTATGTAGGATGCGTAATTAAATACGTAGTTAATTTCATTCATATGACATAAAGTAAATGACTTTCATTTACCCTTTTGTAGTGAGATGAGTAAGGAGGAAAGAAAGATGATCGTTTGAAAGTAAAGAATAGTAGAAGCCTTGAAACGCGGCCTACACGCTTACCGAAGACCTTTAAATTTTTCATGATAACGTGTAAATATATTATATACTTAACGGAAATATTCCCTTCAGGGGTGGCGGCAGCTTGGCTTTTACTTTATCATAATTAAAGATTTCACATGAAAAGACATGAAAAGATCTCACACACGGAGCAATCATTAGAGTGATGCGGCATCGGAAAAATCAAAATATATCATCACAACACAGCAAAATGATTTCTCACGTTTGTTGGTGGCAAGGTTAGGTTTTAGTTGTTTTCAGTTGGTATTAGTACATTACATTGCTGTTTGTATACTGGTTAAATATTTCTTTTGATAAATGAAATGGTTGTGGCGTTTCAAAGTTCAACATAGAGCTTACAGTGAAATACATTGCATATACAGGGTGTTTTTTTTACTTTGAACAAACTTCGAACTTAGGTACAAAAACTCAAAATAAATCGATTTTTATGAAT
>JACJUY010001729.1:30140-45113 GCA_014220935.1 Platorchestia sp. MABIK | reverse complement strand
ATAATTGATTTATTTTGAGTTTTTGTACCTAAGTTCGAAGTTTGTTCAAAGTAAAAAAAAACACCCTGTATATATATATATATATATTGTTTTGCCATTTCCGACGATGGAGTATCTCATTGCGTTGCTGCTGATTTGTGGTGATTTGATAAGTGTGCCCTTCATGTGTATGTGTGTGTGTTTGTGTTGTTAGTATGTGTGTGTGCGTTTGCCCCACGTGGGCTGTGCTGGTTACCACATCAAGTGCAAGAAATAATGTCCAACGTAAATTCCTAAGTTCAATTCAAATTTTGGACGTTGTACAAAACAAAAAAGGCTTTAGTTAACTGAACATACAGTCGAAAAACATCAAGCTGTACTCTAAATTTCTCACTCTAGAAAGCAGCATGCTTAAAATCTCGGTAACAGGAATTAATCATTCAGCTGAGGCGAAGAAGGGTCAACACAGAGAATATGAGCCTCTCTAAATAATAACGCACTTGCATAATAACACTACCAATGAATTAATTTGAAAAGTCAGCAACATTAAAGAAACAGAAAATTATATCTTTACCAGAGAGGCACATCACAAGAAAGCTGTGAAAATCAAACATCCTCCGAGAAAACAAGGATGTCCGCTGTTCGAAGTCATAACCTTGTCCAAAAACACCAAAAATTTGTGATCCAAAGAAGTACAGGCTACAAGACACGCAGCTTCAGTGCCGCCGCCACCACTACTGAATTTTACGCAAGATGATATCTTAACTCAACATAAGTATTGTCAAATTAAACATTTCAATAAATTTTTACTCTTAATGTTCGTTCAATGTGAATCAAACGATCAAATTGGATTGCTGGCTACTTTAACCCTACTAATCTTTGCAAAAAATGTGTTCTCACACAGGATTCACTACGCATAGGAAGTGCTAAATTGAATTGAAAGTAGTTTATGAAACAATATAAAAGAGGATAGAGAAGGTTGTAGGCACTCGAAAAAGACAGCAATGAATAGAGAAAAAGACAGTCTGTAACAAAATGCAAAACAACTATACCATTTCACAAAAGGAACGCCTAGCTAACCTCCAGCTCGGGACTAAGCATGGTACAAATAAAGTCACCAACTTTACTAAAAAAAATAAAATTATTTCAGAAGGTTAAACCTACTGCAAAAATTTGAACTCTGCTCAACACATTGACTACGATGGGTTAAACTGAAGTTCAATATCCAACTCAAAGTTAAAATCAGAAGTTATCAAAAAATTCCATAAATAATAACCAGTAACTGGGTACAATAAATACCATTCATTTAAAAGATTGTTTAAAAAACTTTTAAACGAGCCATTGATGGGCCGTTTTGCAGCTGGAAAAACATAAGTTCGACCCACCGGTGGGTCACACCGCAATGAATATGTTAAGTTCGAAAAAAAAAGAAGAAAAGATATGCACTAACCGCGTAGGATCGTTATGCCTGAGCTCAAGTTCAATGAGTTTGGTCCAGAGTTTGTCTCGGTGGTCGAGCTTGTCATAAATGTGCTGGGCGGCAGAATGCTTCTCTCTGAGGCTGTCAACTTCGGCTTCCAGTGCAGCCAGAACCTCGTCGTTGGCTGCCGAGTCGTGGTATGCCTGCACAGGAACCCAAACGTCAGCTCGACACCCACTTCAAGTTTCTTCGGCGAGTTTCAGACAAAGCCAAATGCCGCACGAGTATCTTTACAGATTTTCGAACGAAGCCGAATACGGCATGAGTGTCACTGATTCTCGAACGAAGCCGAATACGGCATGAGTGTCACTGATTCTCGAACGAAGCCGAAAACCGCATGAGTGTCACTGATTCTCGAACAAAGCCGAAAACCGCATGAGTGTCACTGATTCTCGAACAAAGCCGAATACGGCATGAGTGTCACTGATTCTCGAACGAAGCCGAATACGACATGAGTGTCACTGATTCTCGAACGAAGCCGAAAACCGCATGAGTGTCACTGATTCTCGAACGAAGCCAAAAACTGCATAATTGTCACCGATTCTTGGACAAAGCCAAATACTGCATGATTGTCACTGAATCTCGAATGAAGCCAAACACTACATGATTGTCACTGATTCTCGGACAAAGCCAAATACTGCACGAGTATCTTTACAGATTTTCGAACGAAGCCGAATACGGCATGAGTGTCACTGATTCTTGAAGGAAGCCGAATACCGCATGAGTGTTCTTCCAAATTTTTGGATGAAACCAAATATGCCGGAAGTTTTCTCATAGATTTTTGGACAATCCCAAAGGATACAGATGTCACAAGCCTTTTCCTTAACGAGAAAAAGTTGAATAACATTTCTACCTGACTTCTGAATTAAAAATAAAATGTTTGTTGGAAATACAATTTGTGATCAATATCAACATTTTTCGCGAATAAATTCATTTTGGGTTGAAATTTGAGCGTATGTCCGAGTTAATAGAAAACAATTAAGTAACTAAATCAACTTCTATACAAACGAAGTTGGAAAAATCCCACTATGAAATGACCAAAACGAATTTGGACAGTGCGAGTGAAAGGACTCCAAATGCACGTAAGAACGAAGGATTACTGAGTTTGTCCTTCGCAGAACAGTCGTGCTGTCTGTGTCCACTCTTTCAATAGCGACTTCTAACGCCGCTGGGGGGATAAGCTTGCGCATATGTGCACAGAATGAAGTGCTACATGAAACGCCACTGAGGGAACTGTGCAAGGTCATCTTATCATTGGCAGAACTGCTTACATTGGAAAATAGAAGCAGGTAAAATACACCTGGATGAGACCTTATGTCGATTGGTGAAGATTATGTGTATTAATTCCTAATCAAACAAAATTCTTCATTCGAATTGGAAAACAATGGTAATTTTCCCATTCGGGTAGTTTATCCATTAGAATTTTACAACGCACGAGAGAGCATGAAGTTTTTCTCGATTCTCAATTCTCAATTTTCAATGGAAGCTCAACACATGCAAGCACAATAACAAATCCGAGAAGGAAAACATGCCAACCTTGCACTGCTGCTGCTCCTCATCGCCCACATAACAGCGCTCCCACAACTCTGCCACCTCCGTTTTCAGGCTCTCGATGAGACGGCTGATGTTCGCCTTCTTCATCTCCTCCAGACGTCCAAGCTCGTGGCGGTACTGCCACAACAAACCGATCATGATTGATTGATTATAAGTTAGTTTCAGCCTCGTACCACAACCAAGTGTTCAAAGAGAGGAAGGATGAAGGAACCATTTAGTAACAGATTAGAAAACGCAGAATCCAACAGTAAGTTGAGAAAGATTAGATAGTAGTTTAAGCCTCCCTATCCGCAATAAAGGCGTATCAAAGACAGGAAGGAGGAAAGACACCATTTAGTTTAGAGATAAGGGAAAGCGGAATCTATGAACAAGGTGAAAAGAAACTGTAAGTTGAGAAAGAAGTTCATGAAACAAGATAAAAGTTGAAAAAAAAGTAATAGGTGCTGAAAAACTGGACAGCAGTGAACGGAAAAAAGATCATCCTTAACGAAGCAAAAAATTTTTATGTCAACAAAAAGGAGTACACTTCATTGGTAATTAATTTGCTGTTTTACAGCTTCTGTAAAAAATTATTAATGCTTTCTTCAAACTTCAAAGTAAATTTGCCAAATGGATCAGTGATTTCAATAAACTTTGAACAATCGGAAATTAAAGATAACATGCTCTTTACATACCTAACTATCAACTACAACCACACCCCTGCCCTAGTCTGGTTTTGAAATGACAACATCCTTGTTGGAAACAAATGAATGAAGAAGTTTTGCATTTTTTATCAACAACTTGAAGGTTTGGGAATGGAACTTGCTGTCTCCAACATTTGCAAACACTTTTTTTTTGTAACATAATGAGGAAAAATGGTTAGACGAATGCCCTGCAAGTTTTAAACTGATTTTTTATAGATGTTGTGTGGATGATACCTTTTTACTTTTTCAAAAGTCTCTTGCTCCGCTTTTTTTAAATTACTTGAATGAACGCCATAGAAACATTAGATTCACTATGGAGGGTGGAGAGGGACTCAAACTTCCCTTCTTAGATCACTTGGTACACCGGTTTGTTAATGTGTTCGAGTGTTCTGTGTATAGGAAAGAGTGTTTTACAGGCTTAGGAACCAGTTTTTATAGTTTTTCGCCATCAATTTTCAAATCAAATTTTATCAGGACTTTAATCTTTGGAACGTTCAATGTTTGCAGTTCTTATAAGTTTTTACATGATGAGTTCACATTTTTAACAGAATTTGTCCAAATGAATGGTTTTTCAACTTGGCTTATAGGTTCTCAAATTGGTAAATTTTTGGAAAAAAAAGTTCAAACTGCCTTCTGTGGAATCACTCTGTGAGGACATTCGCTTTGTTTTGTTTCTGTATTTTGGACCTCAGTCAGAGGAAATGAAGAAAGAAATGTCAGATTTGTTCGTCAAATACTTTCCAGAAATAAACGTTAAGGTGGTTTTAGTTGATAGTTTCAGGAAAGGCTCATTTTTTTGTTTTTGTTTCAAAGACATGCTTCCTACCGTGATGCAGGCCTCCCTAATTCACAAATTTTGTTGTGCACGATATGCCTCTGAGTTCGTCGGTTTGACGTCACATACTCTAGGCTGTAGGGTGGCCGAGCATCGAGGTAGGAGTTAACGGACAGAAAATATTTTATCTAGTTCTTCACATTCAGCTATTAGGGATCATTCAGAGCATTGTAATAGCCCGTTTGACATCAGTAATTTTAAAATTCTTACTAGATCTAAATTTGCCTCGGATTTAAGACTTTTAGTCTATTCATTTTAAGAAATAAGCCAATTTTAAACAACCAACTTTATTGTTTTCCGTTATCAATAGTTAACAGGAAGCTTTTAAGGTTAGTTATTTTAATTTATCATCTTTCTTATTTGTTTCATGTTTTTTTCAGGTATATTTATTTTGCTGAAGATGAGCGATTGCTCGAAACGTTCAATTTTATTGTTTTACTTGCAATATTTAGTAGAGTAAATTTTTTCATGGTATTTATAGCCCTCTCCTTTTTACTTAATATGAGTTCTAGTGCTGAGTTTTGCTGGGTGACATGCAATATTGTTAGGGAAGATTTAATGTCGGACTCTTGGTCCTTTCATATCAATTGGAACCGATGCAGATGTAGGCTTTTGTTCAGTAAGAGCTACTGGTAATCCTTTGGTGCGCCATGGAGTTTTTATCCGCAGTGTTAGCAAGTTTCTCTTCTGCTGCCAATTTATTCTTTAGCTTGAGACCTTTCATCTACCCCCTGGGTGTCCTTATTCCCATAGATGCAATGGTTGCATTCCCTGAAGGGACTAATTATCAGGTCACATAATTATTTTCAATACTTGGCCGCAATTGGTTAAGCTGAAGTTTAACTCAAATTTAAAGTCAATTGTAGTAAGCAATTTTGAAAAGAGCAAACATTAACTGGATTGTACCTTCATTTAGCTTTGTTTGAATATTTATGAAAATTGAGTTCGTGACTACTGGTTGGTGAGCAACATTACGAAAATCACCTCCATGTACCACCGGTGGCACACATTGCGGTTAAAAACTGTGGGGATGCAAATCAAATGGGTGGCGCGACTCACCGAGGCGAGGTCGGTGGCAGTTCTCCCAGTGATCTTGTCCAGCAGCAGGTGATCTCTGTCGAACTGAGGTACTCCCAGACGCTCCCACAGCTCCTGCACCTTTTGCAGCGTGTGCTTCAGCTCGCGCTCGTTGATGGCCACCTGCAACAAACCTGCCATGATTACTAGCTGGCACGTTTGCAATGATTCTTTCTTTTTCCAGCCTAAGTTCAGTCGGGGATGATTTTGTGGTTTTCAGGACGAACCTCACCAACAAAATGTAATGATGGTTTCATTTTCCTAATAAAATTTAATAATGGCGTTTTAGACACAATCATTTTTCAGCGTTGTGTGAGATTTGATGACACAGAAAAAGACGAGAATTTAAATCAGGCTAAAAACTTCCACTATATCACTTCCAGGTGTATTTCTAGTAAATAAAATTCAATTTGTCACAAACGAGATAAAAATCTCCCTAAATGAAATAATACCATACAAATTAAATTTAGTTTGTCAGGAGATTAGATCATGAGTTAGTTCCACCAACAACAACAAAGGTGCTCCAAAGTGAGGAAGGATGAAGGCACTATTTAGTTTGGAGTTAAAAGAACGGGGAATCTATGCACAAAGTGTGTTTCAACGAAAGATCCCCTGCACGTGGAAACAGTAATTTAGGAAAATTTTATGGAGCAAAATGAAAATTGAAAAAATAAAAGGTGCTGAAGAATCAGACAGCAGTAAACTGAGAATAGACAGTCGGAAACAAAACAAAAAATTATTCCATTTCAATAACAGAAAAGCCTACCAAACCATTAGCTTGGGACCACACTTTTCTCCACGGAGTGTTAATTTTCATAGATGCAATTGCTATACCTGAGAAGGCGTGACTATATATGTTCATTATAAAATACACAGCTGTAATATCTAATCCCTGAACTCTGGATGGAACGGCAGGCCACTTAGGCACACAAGCACAATTTGACTCGTACGACTTCGGAACATCACACAACAGACAGCTCGTAAAGGTTGTCTACGCCAGTAGCACGTGAGCTCGTGAAGGTTGTCAACGCCAGTAGCACGTGAGCTCGTATGGGTTGTCTAAGCCAGTAGCACGTGAGCTCGTATGGGTTGTCTAAGCCAGTAGCACGGGAGCTCATATAGGTTGTCTACACCAGTAGCACGGGAGCTCATATAGGTTGTCTACACCAGTAGCACGGGAGCTCATATAGGTTGTCTACACCAGTAGCACGGGAGCTCATATAGGTTGTCTACACCAGTAGCACGGGAGCTCGTATAGGTTGTCTACGCCAGTAGCACGTGAGCTCGGATAGGTTATCTACGCCAGTAGCACGTGAGCTCGTATAGGTTGTCTACGCCAGTAGCACGTGAGCTCGTATAGGTTGTCTACGCCAGTAGCACGTGAGCTCGTATAGGTTGTCTACGCCAATAGCACGTGAGCTCGTATAGGTTGTCTACGCCAGTAGCACGTGAGCTCGTATAGGTTGTCTACGCCAATAGCACGTGAGCTCGTAAACGTTGTCTATGCTACGCACAGCACCTTTGAGCTGAGCTCTGCCCGGAGTCGCTTCATGGCGTCCAGGTTGTGGAGGGAGAGCGTGAAGAGGCCCTCGTCCGAGTGCACAATGCTCGTCAGGAAGCTGCTGTTGGGAGGTTGGTCCAACTCGCTCAGCATCTTTGAAATCTCAGCTTTGAGATTGCGGAATGTGTGCAACCTATGTTTCTGCACACAAATGGTAGTAATGGTATTCAAGTTATTTTTTCTGTATATGCTATAATCTTTTGTACTTTTGGCACTTTTTCAACTCGCAATTCTGCACGCCACTGGCACTTGCAATGCAAACAGTAAAATTATTGGTTAAAAGAAATTCATAACCTTCAAAAATAGAGAACAAAAACAACGGTATTATACAAAAATGTGTCAACTACTCCATTAGGCATAATTTAATGCTCCTCACTTGCCGTCCTGGGCTAAGTGTTGGTGTCTAATAACTGAGGCTACACTGCAAAACATAGAAACACAATTCCTTATTTACCATCAGCGAGTCCAGCATGACACTGTGGATGCGCTCCATTACCTTCTCCTGCGTGAGGGTGTTGATCCTGCGCTGCACACTGGCTATCTCTGCTAGGCTGGGCACCTGACCAGCACACGGAGGTGAGGTCTCCTCCAGAAGCTCCGAACACAGGTCCTGTGCAGATATATGTGAGCATCAAGAGGATATTTAACGGCAAAAATTTCGAATTTACAATGATTCAATATTTTAAGAAAAGTACATTGTGAGCTTCTTTAACCATCATTTACCAAATTTCGAAGCAATATACCAATAACAAGTTAACCCTTTGTCTGCCAAAACTCAAGCAGTTTATGGAAAAGTTTTCAGGAACAAGTGTTGTCAGTAACCTGAAATATCAGTGAAATTGTCCTGGCGTGAGTTTTTTACATAAGCATGTGTTTACTTCTTTCTTAAATAAAAAATTATGTTCCTTTAAAAATGTACGCTAACCAAGACAAATCTTTGATACAAAAAAAGAACGATCGAAAAATTTGAGAAAAATATCAATCAAGTTTTTGCCTAAACTTATCAGCAAATCAATGTACATTTGAAAAAACTTGCTCAAGTTAAATAAAAGAGGTACTAAATATATTTCACCAATCATGAACTTAAACTTGAATGAAAATCAATGGCAAATTGCAAGTGCAAGGCGTCTGGAATTCTAAAAATATAGTTGCATGAATGCTATTAATTGCCCTAATTTTGTCATTTAGTTCTAAATATTTCCCTGCCAGTTAAATTACCTTGAAATTTTATCAATTTCCCTAAATTGGAAACGCTAGTCATCTTGGCACTGAAGTTACCGTCAGTAGACAAAGGGTTTTGAGGTTCCTAAACTTGTTTGAAACGGCTCATTTTTATGCTTTTTCTGCGCATTACAGAAACAAGTTTAAATCCTTCCTTCTGCATTTTTACTATTTAATTGTCCATTATAGTAATACTAATAGTTAAAGAAAGATTAAAAAATTCCAACTTCTTCCAAAAATTGTACAATGGGCGGAATTTTGACTCTTTCCACAATTGAAATATTTATTCTAGGCTGAATCTTTTGATATAGTTAATGAACTTGAATCATGGACATGGCTTCTTCTGTCAACTTCTCTCACTGTCACCAGTTGTAGGTTTGTGCTGCAATGCCCCTATCACTTCCATAGTGGAGCATCACTTGCGCTGCACCTCATCTTTTAAGAAACTTGCACTCAATCTTCCCCAAAGGTAGCAGCCTGTGCAGCAACACACCGAGATCATTTACTCTTTGCATATATTCCTATCATCTCTTCAAGTACACAGCTTTAGTTTTGTTCTTTAAGATTAGATAGCTAAAGCAAAGCCTGGTCGGATAACTACTAGTAACGATTCCATTTGTTAATCACAAAATTTATACAGCCTTTATTAAAAAAATAAGCTCACATGACATTAGATAAGTTAGGGATCATATAAAAACATACATAATGAAGCCTCTTGATGTGCATACCCAAGAAAGGAAAGGCAATTACAAAAACGGAAGGGTGAAACAACTCAGTGTCTGCTACTATATTTCAATTAAAGTTCAGCATGCAAGGTTTTAGCAATCAGCCTAAAAAAACATGACATTAGTAAAATTTACAATACATACATAAAAAATCAAGTGAATGTGCACTACACTGTGAACTTTAAGAATAAAATTGCCTTGCATTCACGGTCAATTTCAAGATGAATCAACGGATTGCCTAGAGATAGAACTGCAACATCAGTAATCCTGAATTGACCAAAAGCAAAGCAAGCACTTATTGAATGTCATCTCCTTGTGTCATAATGCAGTTTGTAGCTAGCTTGCCTGTTACGTTGTTTGGTGTGTCTGTCCCACCTTTAAGAAGACGTCCTACCCTATAATTTACCTACTTATACAAATTTTACTGTTCACATTTTTATTGCAACTAGGTGAACGAAAGTGCATACAGATATGTAAAATTGAATTCTGAACACATTTGCTTCAACAAAAATTTTTGATTTTCGCAATAGAAAGAAAGTTATTGCACGAACATATACAGTATATACATAAATTTGCGCATAAACCACACCTCTTCTACAATTTTCAACGTAAAAGCGCGATTTTGGTCTCATTCGATGTAGTTGGATTAGATTAGATTATTAGTTAGTTAAAGCCTCCCTATCCGCTACAAAGGCGATCCAAAGAGAGGAAGGAGGAAGGCACCATTTAGTATGGAGTTTAGGGAACGTGGAATCTACGCAGAAAGGGCATAGAAACAGTAAGATGAGAAAGAAGTTTATGAAACAAGATCAAAGTTCAAGAAGAAAGTAGTAGGTGTTGAAAAAACAGGACAGCAGTGAACCAAAAAAAGATGGTCCGTAACAGAACAAAAACCTTTGTTATTTCAACAAAAAGGAAGCCTACCTAACCCTTAGCTCGGGCCCTCACATAGTCCCCCTGGGAGCGCTAATTCCCATAGATACAATAGTGTATCCCCCTGAGGGGTCATTCGATGTAGTACGACGATGAAAACAGCGTAGCAAAGCGAAATTCTATTGGAATTTCAAATTAAATTTTGATTTTGAAAAACTGAGATTTTTTGGATGAAGATAATTTTGTTGGACACGTGTAACAAAAAAATTCTTCTAATTAAAAATTCAACAATCTCCTTTGTCACGCTGTTCCCAACAACTTTCCCTGTCAAATGAGATCAAAATCACGCTTCTACAGAAAAAATTGCAGAGGGAGTAGGGTTTTGCACAACTATAAATCATTTTTCTTAGGTTTGCACAATAGTTTTTTTTCTACTGCGAAAATCGAAAATTTTCATAGAAGAAAATGTGTTCAGAATTCAAGTTTACATCTCTGTATGCATTTTAATTCACTTAGTTGCAATAGAAATGAAAAAACTGAAATTCGAAAATTTGGTCCATTTCAGGGTAGGAGGTTACCTTAATTTTGGAGACTGGAGACCTGAATACTACAGCATGAAAGGAATTTCTGCTTCTCTGCATGGTAATTTATTTTTATCAACCAATATTTATTTAAATGGTATCCTATTACTAACACAAAGAAATTAAAAGGAAGAACACACACTTGAACAGTGCATTAGAAAAATTCTCATGAATGAACTTTAGCCATAACTTAAAAACTGCAATTATTTTCCCTGGGGTACACTATATAGCACCACAAATACAAGTCAGTATTTCTAGTACCTCTTCCTCCTTGAGAAGCTGATGCAGCTGCTTGCGTCTGCTTGACACCTCCTGCTTGAGTGACTGGAGACGATGGCTCAAATGCTGGTCCATCTCCAACAAAGACAGGCTGTCGTTTGTGTACAGCTCATCAGCGTACACTCCCAACTCCTACAAATACAAGGAATTAGGTCTTACATTTGTGAACAAGTAGTCTCTCAAATTACATATTTCTTATTATGGGTGTGAGAATAATTACAAATACCACAATTAACTCTAACATCTTGAACAGAAAGATTGAACAGATTAATGTGTTGTAGGGCTGAAATTGTGCTATGAGGTAATTATGTTCCCAATGTAATGAAAGCTTTCTGCAATTGCAAATTACTTGTTGCATACCAACACATAATATTCCTGCTAACCCAAAATAGATGTAACCAAACAATTTTTAGGTCTTGAAAAAAATGTTCCCATTGATAAAAATACAGGAAGTACAAAACATTTGATAGGTGCAATATAGTGTAGAAAACAAAACTTAATAAGGTACTTTTCCAAACAGTATGAGAAATTGTAGAAAACTATCAAGGAAAAGGGTATGAAACAATTTTAAAAAATTGATACCATGAAGAAAAAAACAGAAAATTGCTTTTACACAACTATTTTGGAATAGAATCTTACCATCTGCTGATAATATAATACAAAAAAAAAACTAACAAGACTGATCAACTTTAATTCTGGCACAGTATCATTGAGTGTTATACACACACACTTGAACACGAACTACATACACTTGAACTACAGGTATATTACAATGTGCCAAAGCACATGGTACAAATTTGAAAAAAGCTTATTCTTGCTCATGCAGAGTAATCAGCACATTGGAAAAAGCATCATAGTAAAAGAGCAGAAAGAGAAGGTATTAACCAAATGAAGAGTTTAATATTATTCCAGATGACTGTGAAGCCACAGTGCAGGAAAATATAAGAGAACTTGAACAAGTTCTCTTATATTTATCTAGCACAGAAGCAACCAACCTTAGATAATGTGAAAACTTCCTTTGATTTTTCTTCCACCTCATCAATGAGCATCTTCTTGTGAGCTTTTTCCTCAGCATAAAACTTGCGCACAAGATTCTGGAAATTAAGAGAAATTAGGATATTGGATGACAAAGCATGTTTTCAAAATCTCAAAAATTACAACATACCAGATGTCTAGAGTCAGATCTTGAATACATTTGCACAAAAATTTCTACAGGTATATTTTATCTGAAAACAAAAATGCAAGTAAAATTTAAAAGTATTTGTATCACAACCATTACATAACTACCTCATTGAAAACACTTAAAATTTACTATTCTAAGAATTGGATAAACATAAATAACTCCAAAAAACCTCTTGATTTATAAGACAAGTTTCATCTGAGGAAAGAAAGCAACAGGATACACTAGAATGCCAGGATTAATAATCAATCTGACCTTGAGATCATTTATCCTCTTGAGCTGCTCTGCAGTGGAGAATCCAACCTCATTCCAGAGCTGCTGCAGCTTGAGCAGCAAGGACTGCATGTCCTCAATGTAGTTGCCATGCAACTCCAGTTGTGAGGAGCTCAGCCCCTCTTCATCGCCTACCCTACTGAATGATGCTGACATCTTTCACATGTATTCTGGTTCCTTAATCACCACACTCACAGCAACTTTATTAATACTCATATAAAACTGGAACAAAACAAACCAATGAGCACAACTGGCAGAGTTTTTTATAGATGCAAAATAATTCTAGATTTGGAATAGAGTAGTTTTCATGAACACACACCTTGACCTTGAAAAAGAATATGGAATGAGCCTTGTGGTATATCATTAAACTGCTACCTCTATTTCTAATGGTGTATAGACTGCAATATCATACTATCTATCTTATATAGTGAAGGAGCAATGGAGGACCACTTTAGAAGTTCAATCATCACAACAGTAAGTCACACAAAAAATGGTGTAGGTTTGATTTTTGGTTTTTATCTCATGTTATACAGTATGTTTTTCTGAATCTAATCACTACTTTGTACTACTTTGCTTCACTACTTCGTAAGTATGTTCATTCATCTGCTACAGCTTAGCAGGCTAAACCCCTAAATACTTTAGAGAGCTTTTTCTCTCAATTCAATTTTTGCAGTGTGTACTATCTTCAAATCTCTTTTTCTCTGAAATATTTTGACCAATTTCCACTACTAGAGGGGAATTATAATGAAAATTAGTGTCTTATAATTATAAGAGGAAAAATGAAACGAGTATACATGGCACCTGGACTTAACCTGATTTATAAAATTTTACACATGTCATTGTTCACATTTCTATTGCAACTAGGTTAAGAAAAACGCAGATATGTACAGATATGTAAAATTAAATTCTGAACACATTTTCTTCTATAAAAATTTTTGATGTTCGCAATATAAATTTATTGTGCAAACATAGGAAAAAAAAATTTGCACAAAAATGGTCTTCCTCCAAAATTTTTTACGTAGAAGAGCAATTTTGGTCTCATTTGATGCGGAAGGACTTTAAGAACCTCGTAGCGGATGATCTTTTTGAATTTTGAAAAAATTTATTGTAAATTTTAAAATTTTTAGGGCTACAACTGTCTATTTGAATGTTATAAACATGCTGCAAATACCCGAGAGCTTATTTCCCTCCAGAAGTATTTTTGTTATTTTTCAAAGAATTCATAGGAATAAACGTTTGCTTCCCTTGAAGAAATGTTTTAGAGATACACCAGTATTGCTAAATTATTATTTATTTCAATTCACTCCATGTCTCATTGCATTGTACAACTATATGATTGGCATTTAGTTTTAACTTTTAACTGTAGGGTGAGTTCCGTATTGTCGACCGTTCTTCATTATTGTATAAATAGCATTTAAATGAAAATAACACGGCTAGTATTAGATAACTAGTGCAAGTGTAAACTTTATTACATACTTCCGACATTGTTCAGTGCATATAAACACCTAATATAATGATGTGTGCTCTCGTGATTATATACAGCAGAATAAAAGCACCACTCTGCAACTAATTCAAAAAATTAAAATCACTTAACTGTTAGGCATCAAAATTCTGAGAACAAAAAGGATATGCATTGCATTCAAAGCTTGGGAGGCACCATCTTTGTTGACACAGGTTTGGACACAATATTTCACAATTTTCCCGCAAGATAAATTAAAGGGGGTGATAATATTAGCTGTGTTCAACAACCAAACCTATATTGAGTATTTTCATACACACTGTTCGACATTGTGGAACGAGTTCAAGTAGTGATTTTTACTGTTTTAATGTAAATAACACCAACAAATTCTCAATATAGAGAAATGTTTCATGAAGATTTCCAACATGAATATGCTGTATGATTTGAAGAAGTTTGTTATTGATAAAAGAGAAAAGCTCGTTCCTGTTTCAGATTTCATTCGTTATTAGGCTGCCTCTATTTTCTATGTTTTCATTGCTATTTGAACAAATGCAGCTCTATACATGGCACCAAATAAGGTTCAAGAATCATAGAGACAAGGCTCTGCTCCAAGCTGTTGCTGCAGTGAAGGCAACAACTCATTCATTAAGACCACCTACCCAAAACTTGACCAAATTCATCATGGTGGTCCTATTGCAACCAGGTGAACAAAAATGCATACCATTGTGTTAAATTAAATTCTTAACATATTTGCTTTCATAATCATTTGCAACGTTCACGCAATACATTTTTTCCTATCGCAAAAATTGAACTTTTATAGAAGCAAATGTGTTTAAAATTTAATTTTACACACATCAGTATGCATTTTTGTTTACCTAGCAGCAATAGGACTGTCTATCAACCACCATGACAAATTTGGGGTGGGAAGTCCCCTGAAGAGTCTTAAGAGCAGCCTCAACTAAATTTGGTGTCTCCTATACAATTCCTGAGGATAGTCTTTAGGCATTATACTTCTATTAAAAATCAACAAGGCACCTAGCTTAGTTATAAAGAGCATGGAGATGTGCAAGCATGATGGCACGTGAGAGCATGGGGCGGTGAGGACATGATGGCACGTGAGAGCACGGGGCAGTGAGGACATGATGGCACGTGAGAGCACGGGGCGGTGAGGACATGATGGCACGTGAGAGCACGGGGCAGTGAGGACATGATG
>JACJUY010001729.1:14891-30102 GCA_014220935.1 Platorchestia sp. MABIK | reverse complement strand
TAATGGCACGTGAGAGCACGGGGCGGTGAGGACATGATGGCACGTGAGAGCACGGGGCGGTGAGGACATGATGGCACGTGAGAGCATGGGGCGGTGAGGGCACATGAAAAAGAAGAGATAAAATAGCAAGATAAGAAAGCTCAAATTCAAATGCACTTTTTGTTCTTAAAAGGATGCTTTATTTCAATCAAGCCTGATATATACCATCTCGTATATTTGTTTTTCAAATTCCTTAAAACTAACTCCGGGATGTCATGACAGTTTCCTCCAGTCAAGCCGTTATCCATTTCAGACACCTGGGTAGAGTGGGGTTTTGTGCTTGAGTTTTCCCTAATACCCAACGGGGAAAATGGCAGTGCAGCATCAAAATTCAAACCCTAGACTCTTTCACGAAAGGACGCGTTCTTAACCACTTGGCCATGGCGAGTAATGAAGGAATAAGCTGTCCCATGTTCCTATCCCTAGTATTGTCTTGGGAAGCCTTCAAAAGAATTACATCTGTTTTAATGATTCATTTTTTACTTTCTCCTTATTTTAGAATGTTTAATGTTATGACACTTCAAGTCATAAAGTCTTCAATTATCAAAAATCTTTTAACCAAAGAAATGAATATGATATTTTTTTTAGCAACTCATTGTTGTGTTCGATATGCAAGCCTTGTATTCACTGCTATACTATTTTAAGTCGATATTGAATTTAAGCCTTTCACAAAAATTAAAATTCCATTACAAAGAATCACTTAAGGAAAACATTTAAAAACGTTTTACTTGAATGACATTCTGCTCACTGATGCGTTGTTTTTGAGATGTAACAATAATTGCGTTCAGATAGGAATAACATTATATGGTCGGTTGCTTAGTTGCTCCATTGTTAGGTGATGCCCACTTTTCTGGCGAGACACGCCCACTTCTTGGCGGAAATTAACAGCCTAGGTTTGGGTAAGTTAAGGTAAGCTATTTAAGGTTGATTTATGTTATTTAAGGTTAGTTTATTTAACTGACCTAACATAACCTACCCTAACCTCACCCATTGTTACGTTAATACCATATTACAGCATATTTATGTGTCCGTTTCTTCACTTTCATCTACGACGTTTTTATTACTTATAAGTTGAATAACTCAAAAATAACGCATCAGCAAGCAGAATGTCATTCTTTTAAAACGTTTTTGAACGTGTTCCTTTGGAACAGAATTTTCAATTTTTGTGCAAGGTTTAAATTCAATATTTTGATGGGCTTAAGTTCAATATTGATCCTATTTTATTTTATAATTTTTGATAAACATGTAACAATCTTTGTTTCAATTTTAAAAAACAGTACAACATTTGTGCCAAATAATTTTGCATCTCTTAAATGCATAAATGTGTGGCAGCCATTTATAATCAGTACAAAATAGTGTTACTGAATTTTGAAACCTGTACAAAGATTTGAAACTTGCAAAAGAAACTTAGGTAAATGTGAAGGAGAGAACAGTAATCAATTTTCCAATTTTTGAGCTTTAATATAGGTAATTAGGCTGAAATAAACAGTTTTTCTTCCATGCACTTTCCGTCGCAAATGAGTATTTAATGAGTTATGGCGATGACAATGTAACGTAACTGAATTAATCTAACCTCGAGTTACCTTGAGTAACCTAACGTAACGATCATTCAAGCACATTACAGGCATCAGAAGGGAGAATCTATTAAGGATCTTCCCCCCAAACCGAATTTTCCCGCGCTTCAAAAAATGGAAAGGCAGTAGGTAACCTACTGCCATAACTCGTTACATACTCATTCAAGATGGAAAGTGCATGGAAGAAAAATTGATTATTACAATTAGTTACCCATATTTAAGTACCAAAAATTTGAAAATTGATTACTGTCCTCTCCTTCACAAGTACCGAAACTTATACAAGATTATGAAATTTGAAGAAATTTTAACATAATTTTTCAATCATTGTCATGAATAACAGAAATTTTACTGCAGGTTTCAGACATAAAAGAAAATAAACTTCAACATGTTAGCAACACTGCATTGCCTTTGTTTTGTTAACAAAGTGCTCTGTTTGTGAATGGGAGTTAACATTGTTACTCCTTTCAAATCTGCATGATACAGAACTTACCCTAATACTTATAAGTACCTAAATGCTATAATTTAGAGTGATTCTACTACTGTAACTAGGAATAAATCAATGTTTGAAAAATATACATTTAGTATCTTTTCATAAACTAGCTACTTTCATGGTTTCATATACACTAAGTTTTTAAATAACTCATGTTTTCAGTCTTTATATTATTTTTAAGCCCCTTCTTTAGTGCTTTTTTAATTTTCGATGGTTCAATTTTACTCTCTAGCTATAAACTGTAAAATGTATACCCCTTTACCAAATTGATCATGATTGACTTGAAGAAACAACCTAAAATTTTGAGTTCCATTAGAATTTCGTTCTATAATTGCATCAGATATAGTTAATCACATTGAAAGATTAAAACTAATGAAGTACAGCCGGAGACGTAAAATTACACAATTATATTACCATTTCCTACATTAGGAAAACAATCAACTAAAGTTATACTACTGCCATAAAAATGGTTGTATCAAAGTTCCTATGCAGCTGAAAATTGATAAACTGCACCAACTACAAAATAATGACATGTTGCTGGGCACTATTTTTTTTGCCAATTAAGGAACGGCGATATGCATTACTTTATGCACCATTACACAAAAAGTACTTAAAGTTTGTGGAGCTAGAGTCATTGAAACCTTCGAATTAAAGTACGCAATCTGCACACACCCAATGAATCAACCGCCTTGAAATTTGTACTGAGCAACGAACACCGTTGCTCCTGATTGGTTATTAGTTTATGGTCATGCTTCACAAACAAAAATTTCAAGATTAACGTCCTGTCAAAGTGAAAATAAATTCAAATTCATTCACAATTTTATTGAGTTGAAAAATAAATGAACTTCATTAAATAGGATTATTATTTTATTTCAAAAATCAAATCAGCTTCAAATCGGATAATAAAAGTACAAGAAATTGCTAGCATGTATTTTTAAATAATTATCTGGAATAAAAAGGATTTCGACAGAAAATCATACAAATGGTTCCAGTCAACAACCACTCGAAAATTATTTCAAAATAGATCAAATCAACCTGAGTGTATTTTGAGGGCAACATTGTAATAAATCAATCAAGCTACCCACAGTATTTTAAGTTGAGCTTAATAATTCTACGACTGTAACCAATGTTGTTGAAAGTAAGGGTAGTGGAAGTGATTAATATATAAAGTGCATAAAAATGATAGTGTGTGATAATGCATTCATTTTTAATCGAATGTTTCGTAACTCTTTACCGTCAGGAAATTTTGCAGGTAAAAATTTTCAACAAATTTTGCACTCAACTACAGGTAGAGCTCAGAGACGAAGCTTTTGAAACGTTTAACGAGCTACATATACGTTATAACTTGTCGCAAATCCAGCCTTGCTCCTTACTAAAGTCCCGTGCAAGACAGCCCATATCTTGCATAATTNAAGTACTTCAAGCAGCTCAGTAATACTATATGGTTTGTAAGTCATAATGAAAGTTATATTCTATGATTTTAGTTCACCATGTTCTCCTTTGATATGTTGTCGCAAATCCAGCCTTGCTCCTTACTAAAGTCCCGTGCAAGACAGCCCATATCTTGCATAATTAGGGACTAGGTCTTCTTTTATAACAGAACTGGCCTAAAAAGTAAGAACGCTAACTATTTATGACAAGCGGGGCAATGGTGGGAATGCTTCACTTTCCTGGCGACCTTAATAACCTTGGACATGCATCAAATGTTCGTTTGTCTTTACGAGCGAATCCGAAGCCTCAGCTACGGATCCGAGCGAATTTGAGGAGGGGTCTTCGCGGGTTGCTTCCTCAGATGAAGATGCTAAGTGGTCCGGGGCGCATGTCAACAATGTGCTCTGAACTATACCGGCCCCGCTTCAGGGAAACTTAATCCTTGACAGCCGGCTTTTTGTGGAGAAATGTTCACCGGAACATAATCTTCGAACAACAGTTTCGAGGTGAGCATTCTCTTTAGCTATTGTCCTCCTTGTCATGAATTTTTGTTAAAGCAACGTGTACTGAACCCGTTCAGGGGGTCAGCTAAAGACTATGTTTCCTGTGCCAGTTAGTTCTGGAAGTTTTCGCCGCTGAAGCGGGTTGGCGAGATATAGTTCTTTTTTCGAAGATTATTCTGTGCTTCGAAATAATTCCTTTTTCGAAGATTGTGAGTAGGAAGTAGTTCTTTTTTCGAAGATTTTATTCTTCGTTTTCGAGAGATAAATAATTCTCACTCTTTCGAAAAACTATTGCTTCCTAAATTTGAAGTTAAATCTTCCTTTTTTTAAGTTAAAAACACTTCTTCATTTAAGTGTAATTTTAAAAGAACAAAATGTTCTCGAATTAAGAGCTGAGGAAAGCAGTCTTGCCTAAAAAAACGGCAATTCAGCCGGCCTTTATAACGACGTCCTGTGGACGCTAGAGCTTGGCTGGAGTTCGACAGGTAAAATCCTGGTTTCTATTTCTTTTTTCTTAGAATCTTTTCTTTTCCATGTCAATAAATTAATAACTTTTCTTCATTAAAAATTATATAATAAAACTTAAAATATTTTCTGGAAAATTGTAAAATCTTAAGCTGCCGCTGAGCTGTCCGGAGTCCGGGGCCGGTAAATCTTATCTCACTAGTTTAAGGTCTATTAAGTTGAGTGAAACCTGTACTATTTTTATTCAAGGTACCTTTTTCCGTTGCTAAACCTTGTGTTTATAGGTTCTAGCCTTGTTTACCTTGCTTAAACCCTTTTTTGGTTCACTCAACTATAAAATGTGTGTATAAGTGTAAGTTTAAACAGAATATTTGAAGTGAAAATTGACTTTTTGTGTAACTGTGTGAAAAAATTTCTAATGTCTTGAATTTAAAAAATATCTGGTGGGGTATTTAAACTTTTATGTAAATTTTCTGTGTCATTAGTATTTTTCCTTGCTTATTATGTGGATGTAAATTGTCTAATTGCCAAGTGCAGAATTTATTAGATGTATGTAATTCTTATAAGCCTAACAAATACAATTTATTATCAAAATGAGTGAAAATTTCAATTCTTCCGCCCTTAGCATCAAATTGCGGGGAGTAAAATGTAGTATAACAGCTCTGCGTAAAAAAGCTCTTTCTCCTGGCTGTGAGCTAGCCTTCCTAGTGGAGGCCATTCCTCAGTTGAGTATCCTTCTACAGGCCTATAGACTTTTGTCCTCTACTCTTCCTTCAGATATTGAGGAGGTATCAGATGAGGAACTGGTTAGGCGAGAGGAGTATGAGGTGCAAGTAGTTGAGCTGTTAGCTGAGCTAAAAAATCTAATTTAAACTTCACCAGTGTCAAACTAAAGTGATGCCGTTCCTACTTCTGTGTCTAGTAAGGTTTCAATTTCAGATGTGCCCTTGAATATTTTTAGATCCCCTCAANCCACGTTCCCTAAACTCCATACTAAATGGTGCCTTCCTCCTTCCTCTCTTTGGATCGCCTTTGTAGCGGATAGGGAGGCTTTAACTAACTAATAAACTAAACTTTTGTAGGCTTATCTTTCATTCATGCTGCGGAAGCCCGTTGTGGGTTTACATTTGATTTTTGGTAGGCGTATCTTTCATTTTCAGTGCATTAGTCCGTTGTGAGTTGGGTAGGTTTTATTTTTCATTATTTTCATTTCTTTATCTCTCGTGGCGGTAAGTAGGTGTATCGTGCGACGATTTACTAAGCACAGATCTTCATCAGTTATTTATGTGTTCATTTTGCCTACTTCTTTGGTCACACATCACCTTTTGTGTCGTGACGATTCTTGCGTCTTCTTCGGCCTGCGTAACGAGCTATGCCAACCGAGACACATTAAATGTTGCATCGGTGTGCCACTTGGGAACCAAATATTGCATCGTTGTTGTGCCACTTGAGAACCGAGTATTTTACCGTTGTTGTGCCATTTGAGAGCCAAATATTGCGCCGTTGTTGTGCCACTTGAGAACAAAATATTGCACCGTTGTTGTGCCACTTGAGAACGAAGTATTTTACCGTTGTTGTGCTTGTGCCATTTGAGAGCCAAATATTGCGCCGTTGTTGTGCCACTGGAGAACCAAGTATTGCACTGTTGTTGTGCCACTTGAGAACCAAGTATTGTACCGTTGTTGGGCCACTTAAGAACTTGAACGTCACTGTCTTTTTGTGTGATGATCGCTTGACAGAGCGGGAACTGAGATTACACTTAGAACAGATACAATAACTAAACCAGCTTTTTTGGGAACAGCATTTTTTGCTTATTCTTCGTTCAATTTACTTGAAAATAGTGTAGCCTTAAAACCTTCACACTTCTTATACTACCCCATCACGGGGATACAACTATTGTGTCTATGGGAATTAGCGCTCTCAGGAGGACTATGTGAGGGCCCGAGCTAAAGGTTAAGTAGGCTTTCTTATGGTTAAAATAGAATAGTTTTTTGTTTTGTTACTGACCATCTTTTTTCGGTTCACTACTGTCCTGTTTTTCAGCGCCTACTACTTTCTTCTTCAACTTTTTCTTGTTTCATGATCTTCTTTCTTCGCTTACTGTTTCTATGCACTTTGTGCATAGATTCCGCGTTCCCTCAACTCCATACTAAATGGTGCCTTCATCCTTCCTCTCTTGGAACATCTTTGTCGTGGGAAAGGGAGGCTAAAGCTTTCTTATATAATAATAATTATAAACTTTTACCACTACACAAAACGACATGAAATGTAACTGCGGATAGTTCAAAGTTCGACGTTACATTGGTGCAGGTAAAATAGCACATGTTCAAATTCAACAACCCTTATATTCTTCGCTTGCAGACTCCGCAGCTATCATTGAGCGCGTCAGAGTGGGACGACCGAACGCTCGCTCGTCTTCTGTGGCCGGAGATTTTCTCCAATTTGGGTGAGTGGCTGCAGCTGACTACTGCAGAGGTATTACCGGGGGTCAGAAGGGTACCGGGTGGTCGGGAGGGTATCAGGGGTCGGGAAGGTATCGGGGGTCGGGAGGGTATCGGAGGTCGGGAGGGTATCGGGGGTCGGTGTTACGATTCGTCCGTTTTTTTTATTGAATGTTCTGAAATCCCACACCGCTGTCGCCATTATTGCGATGGTCGGTGCGTTATCCCACCGATGTCACATTATTGTTGTAGAGGTTCTTTTTCTTTTTCCCGTATTTGGTGATTTATTTCAAACGTGGCATCACATTGAAAATTAGATTGTTAATTTCTGACCGAATCATATTCTTTTAGGTATTATTTTGCTGCCACCAGCCCAATAGTCAAGCAAATAATATTTATATTTGTCCTAAATCAATTATTAATAACGGTCGTCATAGTTAATTAATTATAATTTTCTCTATTTTCGGTTAGCGTGAGGTCAGAGCTGAAGGCTATTATTACTATGCATTTTATCATCATTTCATCATCATTATCATTGTCATTATCATCGTCATCTCTTCGCCATCTCTCCCTAACTTACAAAGGAAATCAAAGACATGAAAGATTACAAAGGTTCGCTATTAACGCAGTCATCTAATATATCACTATGCTGTTGAGAGAGAAGCTGGTTAGACATTTAGTAAATATGTTAACTTATCTGCGGGATCCAGTTTGGGCGTTGTCGAAGTATGTCCGAGGAGGCTGGCTGCTTTACGATCCGTATTTACGATTAATTAGAGTAAGATGAATCTCCAGGATATTTAAAGTCAATTGTCACTTTTACAATCGTTTAAAGCAAAACGGGTTCATTGCCGCTTGCCCTCTCGGTCTAAACCAATCAATTGAGGCTATTGGTCGGAAAATCTAAGTGCGTTTTTCAAGCTTTATTAATCTCAGGAATTGCAGTATCAGAAAACGACTGCCCCCTCCCCCCAGAGGACAAACACTTAATGTCCACCTCCTTTTATAATTTTAATATCGCTATTGTCAATTTTGATCCATTCAGTGGAAAATACATTTTTTTTCTCTCTTCAGTATTTTCTGGTAGGTATGTATTTTAGTGTCGGAAATTAACATGAAACGTTTATTTCTCGTGCTAATAAAATAATTCCAATTTATTGATTTATTGCCACGAGTAATGCCTTAGTGTGTTGACTTAGCTTTGTAGTTTTGGTACCGAAACAACAGCTTATGTGTAACGTGAGACAAGTTTGTGAATTTTACGCGTCTACTATTTTTTCATGAGTCTGTGCAAGTGACTGCTCACTCAGGAATCCCTGCTCATTCTGCCATCCGTGTTTTGCAATCCGCCTTCAAGTTTCTTCATTTGGTAATCCACTCGAGTGATTGCTCATTCAGCGCTCAGTATTCAGTAATCCGCTCCGCTCAGGTGATTGCCCACGCAGCATTCTATGTTCAACTATCCGCTTAAGTAGTTGCTCATTCAGCATTCTGTATGCAGCAATCTGCTCAAGTATAGTTGTTATTCAGCATTCCGCTCAAGTCGTTACTCATCTAGCATTCCATATTCAGCAATCTGCTCAGGTGATCGCTCACTAAGCAGTCTCTGTCTAGCACTCAGTAGTTTTACTCGAGTTGATGTAAGACACGCAGTACATAGAAGCAATGGACTATTAATGACATGATCCAATGACGGATGACCCCGGTCGTGCCGGTCCCTATTTATTCACCAGGGTGGAGTAGAGCATTGCTCTTGATTTCCTTACCTAAGGAGATCACGCCCTGGTACCCATCGGGATTCGAAGTCAGGATTTTCCGCATGGAAGACGAATGCATTATCCACTAGAACACGGCGCCCTCGAAATCAAAGCGTAGAACGTTTCCTAAAAAGTCCAATGTGTTTAGATTGATAGCAGCACCGCATGTTCCACTGAAAATATTGTTTACAAATTTCCTACGAATTCATTTTTCATACGCATTTTCTGAACGTCAAACGTTTTTCATCAAGTTTGTGAGAAGTTTTAATGTCTCCTACGATACGGGTGAGCCACAACGCACAGGGGCGATCGGTGTGTGGGAACACTTCAGATTCTGATTCACGAGTGTAAACGCCGGGACAAAGCTCTGCTATCGATCAGCTGTGTTTGAAGATTGCATTGTCTTCTTCGTATCGATTTGACAACGTGGGCTTTGTTATGCGCCACACATGCCTTCTTATACGAGTGCCCTGGGTGCCAATGATCTATGTCGCGTTGTGGCAGCAGTGCCGGTGTTGGACAGCGTGTCTCCGTCGGCTTTCTGGACTTGTAAAACCTGCTGAATTTTTCTAGTGTTGTCGAATATTGGACTCTTTTAGCGACCTACTAGTGTTGCTGCTCAGCAGTTAGTGAACTGCGTGTAGTTGGTGCTGATCTCTTCTATAGTGAACTACACCTTGCTAGTGTTGTTGCTGTGCTCTCCTAGTGAACTACACCTTGCTAGTGTTGTTGCTGTGCTCTCCTAGTGAACTACACCTTGCTAGTGTTGTTGCTGTGCTCTCCTAGTGAACTACACCTTGCTAGTGTTGTTGCTGTGCTCTCCTAGTGAACTTCACCTTGCTAGTGTTGTTGCTGTGCTCTCCTAGTGAACTACACATTGGTAGTGTCGGTACTGATCTCTCCTAGTGAACTACGCCTTGCTAGCGTTGTTGTTCAGCCCTCTTAGCGAACTATTATTGTCGCTCAACTCTTCTAGCGAACTATTATTGTCGCTCAGTTCTTTTAGCGAACTTCTAGCGTTGTAGCTGAACTCTCCTAACTAGCTGCACCTCATTAGTGCTGGCAATAATCGCTACTTCTAAGCGCCTGCCAAGCACCACCACCAAACATCCCGCGATGTCAGCGCGCATCACCAGCACCACACAACTGGCGGGACGCCGCTCCCGTGCATCGCTGGAGCGGAGGAAGGTGTGTGTGTCTTTTCGTGCTTGTGGTTGTGCGGGCTTTGGCCTTATTTTCTGCTGATCTCTTCCCAAGTGTACTCAACCATTACGGGAATTAGCTCACCTACGATGAGAATGTGAGGTCCCGAGCTCAGTTGGGTGGGCCTTCTCTTTGATGAAATAAAATAGAATTTTTGTTTTGTTAAGTTGTATCTATGGGAATTGGCGCTCCCAGGGGGACTATGTGAGGGCCCGAGCTAAAGGTTAGGTAGGCTTTCCTTTTGTTGCAGTAGAATAGGATTTTGTTTTGTTACGGACCACCCTTTTTTCGGTTCACTGCTGTCCTGTTTTTCAACACCTACTACTTTCTTCTTCAACTTTGATCTTGTTTCATAATCTTCTTTCCCAACTTACTGTTTCTATGCCCTTTCTGCGTAGATTCCGCGTTTCCTTAACTCCATACTAAATGGTGCCTTACTCCTTCCTCTCTTTGGATCGCATTTGTTGCTGCGGGTAGGGAGGCTAAAACTAACGACTAAACTAACTTGTTTTGTTAAGAGTAATATTTTTTTTGGTTTGCTGCTGTCCTGTTTATCAGCGCTTACTACTTTCTTCTTCAACTTTTATCTTGTTTCATAACTGATTTTTTATTTATTTTACTACGAGCGAGGAATTTTGTGTGGAAGCACGTTTTGTGGTTCCGCACATAGGTGTGGAAGCACTTAGGTTTCGCGTTTTTCTAACTCTGTATTAAATGGCACCTTAATCTTTCCTCTCTTTAGAACACCTTTGTTGTAATTATGGGGGCTGGAAAAAACTCATAATCTAATCGGATTTGATTTTTGACGAGCTGTTGCATCGTTCGAGCTATTTCCATGCCAGGTTGTGCATTCTTCCCTTCATGGAGTCGGCTTGTAATGTTCTTGTGAGCTATACTGACTTTATGAGAAGTGATGCAACCTTCACAGAAGTGAAGGTGTGCTGAATTTTGGTGTCGTTTCCGGATTGTATCGTGGGATTTTTTGGAAAAATTTTGTGGTAACTTTAAATTCGAAAATTTCCTGCTTCAGTAATTTGCTCAAGTGATTGCTGCTTAAGCAATTCGCGTAAAGCAATAAATACAATGAATTGTTCATTCATTAGGACCTTCTGGACGGAACTTGATTAATATTCTACCGGTTTTGTTCACATTTAATTTTTACTGCATGTTTTGGCGGTGCTCGCATCTAATGTGTTAACAGATGTGAACACTCATCTAATTTTTAACTTTTTTTGTGTTAAACTTCATTAGTTTTTAAACTTCAGATATTGTTAAACTTCAAATATTGTTAATTTTCATCTATTATTAAAATTCATATATATATATTGTTAAACTCCATTAATTATCAAACTTTAAACTTTATCAAACTTTAAATATTGTTAAACTTTATTAGGTCTTTAAAATCATTAATTTGGTAAACTTCATTTTTGCATTTTGAGCTTGTATTAAATTGCTGAGTTTGGCGATGTGTTTCACAGATCCCTGTAATTTTACATATGTTTAGTTATTATGCATATTGTTTAATGTAATTTACATAGATTTTTATACTTAGTTCACAGTTACTGTTCATTTATATCAATCGTTATACATAGTTAACCTTTTAACGCACCGCAGTACCACACGGTCCTCTCTCGAAAATGCCCTCAACGTGTTGTATTTCTTGTTCAATTACTTCCCTAACCTCCTCTCTGATGCTCACTGCCGAGCGGCAGTTCTATCCTCACTGTGGTGTCGCTGGCAACCTGATGCCAGCGACAGTCTAGTGACCGTGGCTGTGGTCACGGTAATATGAGTACAAATATGCTGGCGTGAAATAGTTACAATTGAGCGCTTATTTATACTCGAAAATAACACGTAGCCTAACTCATTGGAAAATAGCTCAAAAATTCCCAGCAGATGGTACGTGTTTCCTCAGTTGCTCCTACGCTCGTGGAAAATGCGCATTGCTTCGTCAATTACACAAGCAATTTCCTAATGAAATGCTTATTAATTGAAAAAATTTGGAGGGATGAATGCTGATGCCGTTATCAATGCGGGTGTGGTGTGATGGAGTTGGAAAAGTGTACAAAAATTCTGAAATGCAAAGGCTGACGGATCGCGCTGGAAATAACGTGTTGAGGCATTTATAATGCTGCAGAAAAATAACCACAGGCATGTGATATTAGGCAACTCCAAATAGAGGCAGATAAACGTACAAATAACGCCAGGCATGTGATGTAAGGCAACTCCAAATAAAGTCTGACCAACACATAAATAATGGGAGGCATGTAATGTAAAGCAATTCTAAATAAAGGCAGATAAGCGTACAAATAACGGCAGGCAGGTGATGTAAGAACAACTCCAAATTAAGGCAGATAATTGCACAAATGACAGCAAGCAGGTGAGATAAGAACAACTCCGAATAAAGGCAAATAAGCGCACAAATAACGGCAGGCGTGTGATGTGAGGCAACTCCAAATAAAGGCAGATTTGGCGACGCGTGTCACTACAGGTGTGCTGGAGGGGATCAGTGAGCAGGTGGAGCGTGACTCACCTGCAGTGCACCTGGAGCCTCACCAGGTGTTGAGGCACACCTGCCCAGACCTCCTGCCGCTGCTGCTCAGTTTTACCGCTGAACTCGCGCGCGTGTCCAGGCTACAGCTGATCCCTGTCCCGACTTGCACTTTTCAGTCTCTTAATTCACTTGTGTTGATGTTTACTCGATGTACTGTTCATAAGTGACGCGGCACTGATTGGTGTCTGAAATCTTCTTCGGCTGTTGTATACAGGATACGTTTCATGATAGTTCCACCCCTTTTTTTGTTGTTTCGTTCACTTGTGTTCCCGTCTACTGATGTTAGCGATCGGTTTTAAGTTACGTGGAACTTGAATTTTGAAAACTTCTTTGGACCCTGTGTACACGATACGTGTACCAGTTCCATCTCATTCGTATAAATTCATGGACTTGTGTTCCCATCTACTGATGTTAGGGACCGTTCATTAGTTACGTGGAACTTGATATTTTTTAACTTCTTTCAACCCTGTGTACATGACATGTTTCCTGCTAGTTCTATTCCTTTCCTATTAAATATACGACGAGTGTAAGATCCTCGTCTAACTGATGGCAATCCATAACGTCCACTAACAACATTGTTCATTTGGCTAGATTGTTAGTAAAACGTGTCACTTCTCTCCGATTGCTTGGAACACCTGAGAGCGTGTTGTGAGCGTATCTCTGATACAGGTTCCACTACCTCTCAAATTTACTCCTAATTTAGCTTGTAGGTGTGAACGCCAAAAAAATATGCATCCCATTGTTACCTGCTATTTAAGTGCTATACATATTCATACTCGTGGGGCAGTGCTTACCATTTCATAGAGACGCTCAAGTACTTTTACCTGTGTGGCAAAACTTCCGGCAAAAAATATGTTAGTGCGAGACACTTCATATTATTAGGGATTTCAATTTTTTTGTATTGATATTGCTGAGAAATTGCTAATCAGTTGATGTTAAATGTGTACGTAGCTATTTGATAATATGAATCATTAAGTTCATCTATCATTGTTTTCGAGATTTGTTGAAATATAACTCTTCTCTTCTGCTGTAACATCGACAAGACTATTAAATTTATTTAGGCATTGAGTGTTTCATCTTTTGTGTATTCAAGTTCTTAGTGTGGCTTTTTTTCTTGATGTAAAATTTAGATGAAATATTGGATCGTTTAGATGTTTGTAGTGAGACCTCGAAGGCCCCTCGAACTAAAGTCTTGATTTCGTCCATTACTTCCATGAACTTCTTTTTCAACAAACTGTTCCTACGCATCTTCTGCATAAATTCCGCGTTCCCTTATCTCCATACTAAATGGTGCCTTCCTCCTTCTTCTCTTTGGAACGCCTTTATTGCGGTTAGGGAGGCTCAACTAACGTCTAATCTTATGATTATGTTGGCAGTAACATTTCTGTAAGTTGCTCCAGAAAATGTGGGAAGTTGGGTGTAGCTTTTGGGCGAATTATTACGCGTCAGCTTTGCTTCGTACTTGCGTGTGGTTGCGTTAAGGTGCTTGGCCGGAGACGCGTTTCCTCTGGTCATTTGAAAACAGTTTTAGCGATAAATTCTGGTTTTAGCTTAACGCTGTCATTTTTTGACAGCGCGGTTGTTTGCTGATAATTACTCATCTCTTTGATGTGCTTGACATGGATATTGGATGGTTGTCATTACATGATGTGTTTCGCATGAACATTGGATGGTTGTCATTACATGATGTGCTTCGCATGAACATAGGAAGGTTGTCATTACATGATGTGCTTCGCATGAATATTGGATGGTTGTCATTACATGATGTGCTTCGCATGAACATTGGATGGTTGTCATTACATGATGTGCTTCGCATGAATATTGGATGGTTGTCATTACATGATGTGCTTCGCATGAACATTGGATGGTTGTCATTACATGATGTGCTTCGCTGTGTTGTCGTGTTATTTTGGTCTTGTGTGGGTTTTGAATTAGAATCATTTCATTTTGAACGTATAACGAGCAATTGTTTGGTGTCTCGCTTCAGATTCCGCAATATAGTTCTGTGTAGTTCGACAGCTCGTACGGCTCCATTACATGGTGACTTCCATCAGTCTATTGCAACGGGCTGCCAATACTTGGTTAAAATTTACTCTTTTAATCAAGCTATTGCCCTACTCAACGCAGGGTTCTACATAAATTACTATCCTGCTCCTAAACTCGAGCGACCATGAGCTTTATCAAGAAGAACATGAGCAGGTTCCTGCCTAAGGGCTCCAGGAAGGTACGTTGATCGCTCAAGTGTGACCTATTATTTCAGAGACCTCATTAAATATATAAGCCAGTCTGTTCTATTATTTCAGAACCGTATTAAATATGTAAGTCAGTGTGTTCTATTATTTCAGAACCTTATTAAATATATAAGTCAGTGTGTCATTCTTTTTGAGTATTTGTTTTTGTTCGATACGCGCTGGCGTGCACATGAGGCCATGTGTGTTCGTTACTGGCCTCTTTTTCGGTGGCGCTGCTTTCAATGACTGGTAATCATTTATGGGCCTTTCCTATGGATAAAAATTCGCCGACAATGTCTCTTCTCCTCAGAATCCCTCAGAGAAATCCAGAGAAACTTGCCAACAATTCAGCGGCACTGGTTGTTGTGCGATTGAGTTTTAATCTTTCACAGTTTTAATTCTGTCTTATATATACCTTCTCTAGATACAACCTATGTGCGATGTCGGTAAATTTATTCTTCTTACTATCGTTTTTCATTCTTGCATCTTGAGCTCTCCTGTCATGTGTTCAAGCGAATCTTCG
>JACJUY010001728.1:114849-131934 GCA_014220935.1 Platorchestia sp. MABIK | reverse complement strand
AGTCCAAATAAAGATTTTAAATTTCTCAGTAGCATCCTTGATCGATGATCATAATTAAGATACTAAATTTCTCATTAAACTCCGAGGTCTTGAATCATAATTTAGGTATTAAATTTCTCATTGAACCCTTAGATCTTGAATCATAATTGAGATATTAAATTTCGCATTAAACTCTTGGATTTTGAATCATAATTAATAGTTGAAATTTTTCATCATCTTCTCCTTGGTCGGGATTAATAAAACTTCTCAAAATGCAAAATTTGTTTTTAAGGAATGAAACTGAACACTGGTAACTAGTCCCCTCAGGGGGATACAACTGTTGTATCTATGGGAATTAGCGCTCCCAGGGGGACTATGTGAGGGCCCGAGCTAAGGGTTAGGTAGGCTTCCTTTTTGTTGAAATAACATTGGTTTTTGTTCTGTTACGGACCATCTTTTCTCGGTTCACTGCTGTCCTGTTTTTTCAACACCTACTACTTTCTTCTTGAACTTTGATCTTGTTTCATAAACTTCTTTCTCATCTCACTGTTTCTATGCCCTTTCTGCGTAGATTCCACGGTCCCTAAACTCCATACTAAATGGTGTCTTCCTCCTTCCTCTCTTTGGATCGCCTTTGTAGCGGATAGGGAGGCTTAAACTAACTAATAATCTAATCAACTGGTAACTAGTCGCCAGTATGTACTTAGCTGTTGTGTTCTAATTGCGGCTTGTCTGCACACATTGTCTCTCGTATATAGGTTTGTGTTTGTAGTTCATACAAATTTGTATTCAATGAATAATCTTCGTTGTAACTTCTTGAATTTCTTTCTGAGTCTAACATGAATATTGTTTTCTATATACTGTGATTGTCCTCGAACGCACTTTCACGAAACTTGTTCAGCATTTATTTGAACGCATTTTATCGTCAGTTCAAACTAACAATCATTTTTTTTTAAATTCAATAGTTCTTAAATTGCAACATCACTGCTTCTGTTCACATCGTAACTTCTCTGTTCAAGCAGTGTCACAATTTCTTCATTAATCATGCAATGGGAGTTCTGGGTAAGTCATCTTCAGTGTTTCGTTGCGAACTGCTAATGCGTGTAGCTGTGGCGGTGCTCAGAGCAAATCCGTGAAAGCGAATATTTTATCTTGTCTCCAGTGCTTGTTTTTCTGCCGGCAAGCTCTGAGTTTCGACTCCATTTTTACCCACGTTTTCAATGCCTGATCTTGAGCGCAAGAATTTCTCTGCTCCGGACGCTCGTTTTTGATTTGTTTTTGCCTGTTTTTAATAATCATTAAAATTCTTATGCAATTGTTTGGTCAGCGTTGTGTCAGAGTTATTCTAGTTCTTTGTGATGTGTTTCTTTACGGCATTTGTTGTTTTTATGTAACTTTTAATCTGAGGGACTTCTGGCTTTCTATACTAACTACTCAAAGCCTTTTCTTTTTTTCGTTGATGTTTATCCTGTTATGTTGTCGTTTATGATTATGCTATATTCCATTTTTAACCTTCAAAGAATTTCTTACGGGTTTGATCTAGTCTCGTTAGATTATACCAAGATCAAATCTATCCTGCGATGAATTTTCGTCCCTACTCGGTACGACGCATGTTTTCATCGATACTCCTAGAAATTTATGAAATATAATGAATGTTTCTCAATTCACTTTAAAATCTTGCGTATACTCGCAAGAGAAACAATTTCCGACCTTCGACTTCTTCATGAATGGAATCTTCAGAAATCTTTAGTTTAAATTCCAATTGAAATTGTTGCTTTCTCTGTCCCTTCGAAGTTTGCCTGGTTCCTTAGACCATCCTAAAACTTCGTAAGCTTAACAAGTTTTTCAACGGCAAAACAAATAAGTGCGAAGAAAATTAAAATGAACGCGTAGTGCATTCGCTTCGCATGAAAAGCTATCGATGACCAAGTTTTGTCGCGTTAACGCCGCTTGATCGCCTTTGTACAGCGTTGTCGCAGTTTCTGATCTTCTTTTGTGTAGAATTTCTCAGCCTTTTGCGACTTTGGCCAGACTTGAGTGTCCCTTACGACGCCTCTAGCGGATTTGGGAGATCATGTCGCGGAACTTTGCTGCCTCTGATACGGATGTTGTACTAACGCGGTGTGAGAAGCAACGCGAGACGTGTCCGCCCAAAGTTTCCAGAAAATATCCTACTTTCTCAGCTGTATAAAGTTTATATTTATCTCTTTCATTGTGCTGCTTTTCATTTGTGATAGTTTCATGGGCTGAGAAGGCTTATTATGTAGTAACTGCCTTTGATTTGGTACCATTTTTAAAAATGCATTTCGCGCTGGTTAAGGTTTTGTTTGTGATGCCCCTCAGAGGGGTGTAGTTATTGTATCTATGAGAATTACCGCAACCAGGGAAATGATGTGAGGTCCCGAGCTGAAGGTGAGGTAGTCCTTTCTTTTGTTGAAATAGAATAGGTTGTTTTGTTTATTTACGGACCATTTTTTTNTTCTGCTCAGTGCATTCCTTTTTTCAGCGCCTATTACTTTCTCCTTCAACTTTGATTTCGTTCCAAATCTTTCCAATCTTACTGTTTCTATGCGCAGGGACACATCTTGTGCATAACTATCTCGTTCCTTTAACGCAGCATTAAATGGTGCCCTTCTCCTTTTTTCGTTATGGTTATAAGGCTTAAATTAGAGGCTTCGATCGAGTATGGAAGTTCAATGCAACGTTGTTTTACAAACGTACAAAACAATGGTGTTTTTTTTATATACCGCTAGATTGCAACTAACGTTCTTTTTAGCAAATGTTTTCATACACTTTTGTATACTAGTTGACATTTTGCCTTGTAAACGTGGCATTCAGGTTGAAGACAGGCAGAGTTCTATTGTATAATATTTGGTGAATGCACGCTTCCTAAATGTTGAATTCATATCGTAACACGTTGACTACGATTGCGCGGTTCATAAAGTCGATTTGGTTAGGTTGTAAAAAACAGAATGGTAAAATCGACTTACCTGCGCGAATAAGTTCCCATCCTTTGTAAGAAATGTCCAAAATATAAGAAATATAAGTGTTCAATTATATTTTCATCGAATGATAAAATTCCTTCAAAAAGAGGTCGCGAAATGGTTTGAAATATTATACATTTACATTGGTGGGTATATGAACAATTTACCTAATAGTTTACATATGTCCCACTCCGTACTCAACGTGTTCAACTCAAAGATAACCATAATGAAAGTTGTTTTTTTCCGTTTTCCTTGTCATGTATATATAACAGGGGGAAAACATTTCATCACAGGCAATCAAGGTTCCAAGTTCCTTGTATTTTGTATTCTTATTCAGTGTTGTTCAACACCTTAGAAGCCTAGAAACTTTAGACATTCGCATACAAAATGCTTTACTTCGTTGAGTTAGTGTTTGTGATTCCATCGTTTGATTCGTTGAGTCAGAAGTCCCTCGTATCTTCATGAAGTCTCTGACTCTGCCCTTACATCAATGACGTATGCCTGAGTCGATTTGCTGTCAGCTGTGTTTTAATGGCCATGACTTTTCCTGAGGTCTGATTGTGTATGCGCGATTGTTTTAAATTTGTTTTACTTACAGCAAACGAAGCACTTTCATTTAATATATTCTCTAGCAATACGTCACGTCAAGAATTTGCATTTCGGACGTGTGTTAAGGAAGTTCGTAAAAACTTACGGGATCAGATGAAATATTATAGAGGCTTAGCTATTAATGGAATCATTAAACCTATCTTTTAACTTCTCACAGTGGATGCAGCCATCCTGGGATTTAAAAGCCCTTAAAATCTAACTTTGAAGAATAAACCTCCAAACAGATTCATGTAGCAGCTCTTAATTTTGAAAATAACTTTCCTTATGATGTTTCATCTATTTTATGAAAAAAGGTGCAAGTCGATTGTTGCGAAGGCGGAAGAGTTGCGTGAGTAGATTTTTAATTTAAAGCCAGTGTCGAGCTTCATGAGTTTTGTGTGGCTGGTGTTGCTCTGTAGGAGCTGAATACCGTCATTGCCTTCCCACGATTTTCTTATAATTTCGAAACTTTACCCAATGTCTGACCGACTCTGCGTTGCAACTAGGACTCGAGACTGTTCTCTTTGGCTTTTGTTAGGGTAAAAGCTCTACATTTTCTCGATTACCTTGAATCGTACATCTTTTTTTCCCCTGAGGGGGATACAACTATTGTATCTGTGGGAATTAGCACTCCCAGAGAGATTATGTGAGGTACCGAACCAAATGTTAGGTCGGCCTTCTTTTTATTGAAATAGAATAGGTTTTTTGTTTTGTTACGGACCATCTTTTTTCGGTTCACTGCTATCCTGTTTTTCAGCACCTACTACTTTCTTCTTCAACTTTTTTCTTGTTTCATCAACTTCTTTCTTAGCTTACTGTTTCTATGCACCTTGTGCATTGATTCCGTGTTCCCTTAACTCCATACTAAATGGTGCCCTCATCCTTCCTCTCTTTGAACATCTTTGTCGAGGTAAAGAGAGGCTAAAACTTTCTTATAATCAATCAATCTAAATGTTTTTTGTGCGTTATACTTCCTGTTCTTGTGCTATAGAAATTTCTTCAGTGAGCTTACATACTATTGCAAATTGAACGTTGTATTGTACTTTCCTACAAAGTTGAGACTAAATTTTTCAATTTTTCTATATTTTCGTAATTGCTTCGGCATCATCTTTGTTTTATTTGAAACAACAATATTTGTTTTGTTAAACCTTCATGTTTCTTTCAAGAACCAAGCAACAATATGTGTTTTCTAGCCCTCGAGCACCTTCGGCATCATCTCAGTTTAAATTAAAGCAACAATAAATGTTTATGTTAACTTGGATGCTATTGTTGTGTTCGGCATTTGTGCGCCAATACGAGCGTTTGATAGCTTTCTTATCGCGCTCATCTGATGGCGGAACTGTAATCACGCTCCATAATAATGCGCTCACGTTGCTGCTTTGTCCGCATTCTCAGATTAATCCCAGTCATTTCCTAGTAGAATACGTCAGAACCATCCGTATGAATTGCTAAGACATTTTTCCTGTTTATTCGATGTTGAGGTAAATCGCGCTTTGTGTTTACGTCATGAATTCAAAGGTTAGTCTCCGTAAATTATGAAATGCTCAGGTCCGATGAAATTTAACACGCTAACCGCCATGGGTTAAACTAAAGTTCAATTTTCAACTCAAATTTAAAGTCATTTGTGGTTAGCAATTTTGAAAATAACAACAATTAACTGGATTGTGCCTTCATTTTGCTTTGATTAAGTACTTTTGAAAATTCAGTTTATGACTGCTGGTCGGTCAGCAGCATTATGAAAATTCCCTCCGTATGCCACCGGTAGCTCACATGACGGTTCAAGTGTTAAATGACGGTTTTATTGCCATTTAATGCATGTTTCATTTATCTAAATCTAGTGAACTTGTATTTCACGTCTTGTGTGCCTCTTTCGTCGAGTCATTAAAGCCTTTATGCATGTCTCTCTTCCAGTTTTACTCCGTTTAATAGTCAGTAAACTGAGAAACATCCGTAAAGCCTTTCGTTATATTGCAAAATGCCTCTCGTGACTTCAAGGTGTGAAATTATTGCTGAATAGTGAAAATGTCGATGACGGCTGTATAATGCTTTATAGTAAACTTTTGATGTGAGGGGATTTTGCGCTAGGATTTCATTTGATAAAAGTAAATAAGCCGCAAACGCGACTTCTAGAATGAGCGCCGTTATACTATAATTATCTCTACATGCAAATAGAGCAGGCGCAACGTTAAATGATATAGCCATCAATGAGTCGTGACATTCACAAAATACTCAAATCCATAATTTTGGCGATGAGCAAAACATAGCGACGTGTCTGACGTCGAAATCACTTCGTCGATTGGATCAACTTCCTTTATCGATATCAATGACCTAAGTTTTACTGGAAGCTTAAATTTTCTTTCAAATAATGAAGTGTCGAAGAGAGAAGACTCAATTTGATGAATGTAAATAAATTTTTTTTAAATACTATAATACCCATTCCATCAATGTGGTAAAAAATCCTTAACACATTTTCCAGATGCTAGCGAAATAATGACACAGATATTTGTATTTTTTTTCAATTTTCAGTTAACCCAGGAACTCGGGAATAATGTTTCAAGTTTTTTCGTAAGATCCCTAGCATGTACTTAGCTACAATACTTGCTAGTACCCCTCTCTATGATACAACTATTGGATCTATGGCTATTTGCGCTCCAGGGGAAATATGTAAGGTTCCGAGCTTAACGTTAGGTAGGCCTTTCTTTTGTTGAAATAGAATAGGTTGGTTTTCGTTTTGTAACGGATCATCTTTTTTTCGGTTCACTGTTGTCCTATTTTTCAGCACCTAGTACTTTTTTCTCAAACTTTTATTTTGCCTTGTAAACTTCAATCTTAACTTACTGTTAGGTCCATAGATTCCGAGTTCCCTTAACTCTATAATAGATGGTGTCTTCCTCTCTTTGCAACGCCTTTGTTGCGCTAAGGGAGGCACAAACTAACATCTAACCTAATCGTCTAAGCCTCGGCTGATGAAGAATTACGTGTACTGTCGGTTGTTCGGGGGTTCCTGGGAATTGCAATACCATGTCCAATATTCGCAGGTGCCCACAATGTATTACTCGTTACCTCGTGAGCGCCTAAGACCACCTGTTATTATATGATCATCTTAGGACACCTTCAATCACCATGTGATGTTTTTTGGTTACTTTTCAAAGGGTTCTCGTTTATGATCATCCATCACCATGTGATCACCTATCAATTGTCACCATGTTCTCATTTATGGTCCCCTATCACCATGTGATCACCTTCTGTCATTTGTCACTATGTTCTTATTTCAGATCACATTTCACCATGTTCTCATTTATAATCACCTATTACCTGCGTCACCCTACGATCACCATGGATCCCGCATCACGCAGTCCACCTGCTGTGACCACGTGACAACTCCCCCACAGAAGCAGCGTGTGCCGACCACACCTGCGCACTGCAGGCTGCTCACGAGCCAGCGAGCGTCTCCCACCTCATTATTGGACCAATATTGCGTACTCAACCCATCCTGACGCCCAACTTTTGACGGCCGTCGTAAATGTTTCCCTTGCTCACCGCCCCTAGTGCTCATGACAAATTCAGTGCCGAGGTTTTTTGTTGCCGGGCGTCCAAATTTCTTATGTCTCCTTCTGTTGTCGGCATTTGTTGCGGTTCTTGCACTGTTACCTGGTCGAAATGATCCTCGTTGTTTCGTGGACCGTCTTTGGTGGGTAGCTGTCGCGTGTTAAATGCATCAAAACTCTTGGGTGATTTCGTGTTGTCGATGCTGTGGCGTGTGCGGTCGATTCCATGCCAATTACGTGCGTTTCAAATTCAGTTGTTGTAGTTTATTGGTGTCCACCTCATAGATATTTACTGAAACCTTCCAAATTACAGAAGCGTGTTTAAAATTATTCGATTGAAGCGGGGAATAAAAATATCTTGGAATCTTGAATTTAAATGATTGTGGTGTTTCCAAATGGAAAGATTGTATGAAATTCAGACAGTGGCTTTGAAGCTGATTGCTCTGAACGAGATTCCTAATCCCGCGACTCCTGAAAATTTACTGATTTACCCTCGACTGATTGTGAAAATGGTTTTAGGCGTTCGTCGTTCTTGTGCTCTTCGTTCAATTTTTCCTTTACGTGAGCGTTGTGTGTCGGGTTGTTATTATATTTGCAAACGAGGCTCACCGTCGAGAAACGATGGAATAGACTTGGTCTTTTAAATTATATGCGTAACCATTGTTGTAGGTTCTAGCGAACACTCCCATTATTTAGACCGTGAGAACTCTTTCATACTCGACGCCTAATTCATTTCTGATCTATCTCGTTGTCAAATTTTGTAGCAATTGCAGAATGTAAAGATTCAAGACATTTTTGGGCAGCTGTCAGTGGTTTGCACGTCATGTTGAGTAACCTCTCAGGAGGACACAAATATTATGTCAACGGGAATTGGCGCTCCAAGAGGAAAGAATCTGAGGTCTGAGTTGAAGGTTAGATAGGGCTTCTTTTTGTTGTACCAGAATAGGTTTTTTGTTTTGTTGCTGACCATCTTTTCTCGGTTCGCTGCTGTCCTGTTTTCAACACCTGCTAATTTTTTTCTTCAATTTTTATCATTTTTCATGGCCTTCCTTGTTAACTTGGTTTCTTTGTTCAGGAGAGCTTGTGCGTGAGCACACCTTTTGCATCGATTCCGCTTTCTCTTAACACCACTCTAAATGGTGCCTTTATTTTTTCTCTCTTTGAAACGTCTTAAACTAACATTTAATATAATATGGTTGCATTTGACCTGTCCTGCCTGTGAACATTTGTTTTAGCAAGAAGTAGTTTCATGATATTTTCTTTTCCAAGATATTGGACATCATAACACGTTGTTAGCGAAACCTAGTTTTGCCGGTACTAATCCCTTTGTCTGGGGATGCCATATTTTTTTCTCACAATGAACTGAAGTACACATTGGCTGTTTTTATTTAATTAAAGGTTCTTTGAACAAGTCTTCATTTTGACTTTTCATTCTTCTCTCTTTCGAGAAATGGCTCCGTAGTACAACACGTTTAATAAAACAAAGGGCTCAGTTTTTGTATGTAGGCCACGATCAAACGTTGTCTCACATTTTCCTTTTTATGCAGCTTTACGTGATGTTTGATGTTCAAGTCTAGGTTAATACACTAATTCTTAATCCATTTAGTAAGCCTTTATCAAATTTAGGTTTTTTAGTCGCTCTGTCTTCACGAATTTGTAATTTAGAGCAAAAAATGTCAACTTGAATTGGCTGTTCAACTTTGATCACGGTGTTGGGAGTTCTTACCGCAGTTTCAGACGGTTTACTGCAGTCATTCCTTGTATATTAACGTCGGTTTAGGCACTGGTTCATCTTCTTGTTTTGTTTCATGTGAAGTTCTGTTGCGATTTCTAAATTTTCATGTCTCTGATTCATCATTTTTAGTATTGGGCACGAGTCGAAAGCTGAGAGACCAATATAAATGATGAAGGCTAAGCATTGAAATGCCGGGCATGAATGTTGTAAAATTTGGTATGCAAACAAATTCTAGTCTATAGCATTTTCACTGTACCTGAGGAGAAAGCAATGTGGTTTTGACACATAATTTTGCGTGCCTCTGGAAGGAGTCTTGTAGACAAAATAATTTGTTAATAGTGTTGAATGTTGGAAACTGTTGAATGATTTGGTTGAAATTAACTCAAATTTATATTTGAATTTTTTATAGTAAAATGAAAATATATCCCGAGTATCTCAACTTCGAAGGAGTTATATAAACTTGTTCAAACATTTTATCGTGCCTAAAATTTCCTATAGCTGTGAAAGATTTGTACAAGGGAGTCCATCGTGCGCTACCAAACTTGTCTGTTATCTAAATGCACGTTCAAATTTTCTCAATAACTTGTGCAGACGTTTTATACGTGAAGTTTACATTCTTGATTTCTTCCTCATTATGCCTTATGGCATAATGACACGTTAAACTCACGTGTGCTATTTTACCTATCATCGAAATGTAACATCTTAGCTTCTTTGGAATCACGATAGCAGTGTAGAGATAAAGCTGTTATACGTATATATGCTGATGCTCGTTTTCATCTCCAATATTCTTTGTCACCTAATGAATCCATCACCGTGGTACCTCCAGTTATGGTCGTGGTCTATATCACGATTTAAATGTAGCTAATGCATCTGTGATCATAGTCGTCATCCATGAGCATTGCACAACACCAAATGGACACATCACCATAGTGCCTCCATGAATTGCCGTGGTCTGTCCGTTATGGCGGAGGTCTGTGCGGCGCTTTAAGTGTAGATGCTATGCATCTCTGATGATCGTTGTCATTTACGAGTATTCCTTTAAGGTTTTATGGACACAGCATCGTGGCGCCCTCAGTCATGGCGGTGGCCTGTGCGGCGGCCGTGGAAGGGATGCGATATAGCGGGTGCGACCTCATCGTGATCTGAGGCGCTAGGGCTGATTGAATCTACTCCAGAAATTGACTTGATGTCAGGCGCGATTGCAGACCCTGACGAGTACAAGTGGGATAGCCTGGTGTCGAAATACCCGCGACAAAATTTAGTTTAATTGGATTTGAGGTTTTGAACTCGATTGAATACCAATAATTTTTCGATGACAGTAAAATTACCCTGATTGCTTTGGAATGTTTTGAAAGTTAATTGTGTGTGTGTTCGTCTTTGATTCGCTTTCATATATATTTCCTGTTTGCCTTTCACTCTGCTGAAAATGAACGGAAACCTGCGCTCTAATTTTGACTTTATTCTTTTCCTTCCATTCTTGGGATCACTTCATTATCTGTGTTTGTACCATAAATATATGAGAATCGGTACCCGGAAATTTTTTAGTTTTTTAATGATCGGTCAATTTAAGATCACAATTAAATTCAGTACTTTCTTGTTCTGTATCGAAAATACCCTCAAAGTACACTCACATACTTGCAGATGCAAAGTTCACACTTTTTCGGTATGGATCAATTATAAAATAAGTTAATCAAAATCATTGAGATTTCAGTTGGGAATATCACAACTTTCAAATTTATCTTGTTACATATTTAAATGTTTAAAATTATCACTTAAGCGAAGAACGTGTTGCGTGAAAATAGTTTTATAGCGTTGTACTGAATTTGCACACTTTTGGTGCCTACTCAACGAAATGCAAGTGAAGTCAATTAGAGAAAACTGACAATTAATTTCTTGGCAACCCCTTGAAAAACATAATTTTCATGCCAGGAATTCTACTATTAGGGTCCATGTTACCTTCTGCTAGAAACAGTTTTGCTTTACTGCCACTTGCTGGAAACCGTTTAGCTTTAATGCCAACTGCTGGAAACCGTTTAGCTTTAAATGCCAACTGCTGGAAACCGTTTAGCTTTAATGCCAACTACTGGAAACCGTTTTGCTTTATTGCCAACTGCTGAAAACCGTTTAGCTTTAATGCCAACTGCTGGAAACCGTTTAGCTTTAATGCCAACTGCTGGAAACAGTTTGCTGTTTTGCTTTATTGCCAACTGCTTGAAACTGTTCCGCTATGTCTTCTTGAATGATATTGTTACTGTTTCATGTGAGCGTTTAGTAATCCTGTTCCAATAGTGCTTTTATAGGTTTGCTTAGCGAAAGCTGCTTCTAGGAAGTTTCTTGCCTCCTTAACTGCAAATCAATCTAAAGAAAGGCTCGGAAAAATCTTGTTGCTTGTTGACAAAAAATCGGCGTTTGTGCAATGTGATTATCACAAGTAGATGAATGGAAACATGTGTTGGTTTAGAAATTATATTAATTTCTTACTATGCCACGGTTGTTTATTATTCACTGGATTGTTTTTTGCCCGATGAACAACTTGTCTGAAAATGCTTTGGCTTTCATTTACTTTTTTTGTTGCCAAAGTTTGCTTTGAACTTATTACGGGAATAGTTTAATACATTTAAGCTTTTCGCTTTGATTCCGCAGCAAGAAATCGAGCTTTCGGACATAGTTCTGCACTCTGTACTCACAGTTTCAAATTCCTTTGATGTTCAAAAATTCGATTTAAAGCCTCGCAGGATCCCTTGGCTCCAATTTACTAAGTGTATTGTGAACTGTTAGCACTCCTGACTTAGAGTTATCCGAATCTGACCATAAGGGTAAAATTTTACATTATTCGTACTCATCTCACTGAAAAATAGTCCGAGTCTCTCACCCTGGATGTCAAAACAATTCTGTTCATTCCACGGACTAATAAATGTTCTGATTCTTGTTTTTTGGCGCCCAAAAACCGGCTGATCTCTGCTGTGGAGACTCAAGCAAAGCCCAACTCACCTCAGCCCCACGAGAAGAATGCTCTCCGACTGGAGCCGCGCTGATGGCATATCGCAATAGCGAGTATCATGGCGCCGGCCTCGTTAGTATGCTCGCAGCAGCGCCTGCAAACGAACGCTACTCGAGCTCTATGTCTGGAGCTGTCAAAATTCTCTCCCGCATTGCACTGATAAAGACGTCGAGCTTTTTCTAACGTTCAGCTGCGCACCAAAAGAAGTTAGCAGATGAATTTAAGGCCATATAAAGAGCCCTCCGAGGGCTCTCACAGCGCCTCCGGTCCTACTCAACTCGGTCCTACAAAAAGTTTTCGAGCTTTATTGTGGGGATTTTAATGACTTGCTGGGAAAGATTTCATTAACCTGAAACTTGTGTAAATTTACGTCAGAAGTATTTGGCTGTTGAACTCATTGGCCTTGCAGTTTTTGTTGCGTCCCCTTGAATTGAAACGAAACGCATGTGCGTCCCTGCGTCCCTGAACACTTCAGTGCATGTATTTTATGTATTTTGCTCTGAGTATGTTGTTTGTGAAGTGTCTTGCTCTGGGTATTCTGACTACCAGATGAAGGGTTTCCCTCTTGAGTGTGTTGTATGTGAAATGTTTTCCTCTAAGTATTCTGACTACCAGATGAAGGGTTTCCCTTTTGAGTGTGTTGTATGTGAAATGTTTTCCTCTAAGTATTCTGACTACCAGATGAAGGGTTTCCCTCTTGAGTGTGTTGTATGTGAAATGTTTTCCTCTAAGTATTCTGACTACCAGATGAAGGGTTTCCCTCTTGAGTGTGTGGTATGTGAAATGTCTTCCTCGAAGTATCCTGAATACCATGTGGAAGTGTTCCCCTCTTGAGTGTGTTGTATGCGAAATGTCTTTCTCTAAGTATCCAGAATGTGGAAGTGTTTTCTCCGATATGCTATTGGTGAAATGTCTTTCTCTAAGTATCCTGACTACCAGGTGGAAGTGTTCGTATGTTGCGAAGTGTCTTCGTGTGAGTGCCCTGATTTCGAGCCCGTAATTTATACACACATTTGGGTCCTGTACTGGACGGCCCAAGTCACCCTCAGGTCTCCAGCCTTAACGATTCTTAGTGATCTGTATTACGCTGCTGCCGAATTCCCCCTGCTGTTGTAGATGGCTTTAATCTCGACCAATGGGGCCATAGAGCTGTGTGCCCTACCTTCCGCAGCTCCTGGTAATGCTCGTCCTGCTTTAATTTTTGTCCTAGTAAGGATCACTTTTAGAGTCTTTGTCCGAAATTTTTTCTACTGGGAAAACGCTGTAGGTAATTTTTGAGGCGAATTAAACTTTTCTGTTTTTTATTACGAGTTGTTCGGGAATTCCCATCTAAAAAATTAGATGGGAATTACCGCAGTGGACGTAGATTTGCTCAAATTTGTATCGGAGTCCGCAGTTGCGAGATTGCAAGTGATATTTACTCTGAGGCGCTGGCCCGCCTGTTGAGAATGCAACTAGATCCAAAAAGTAAATTTGACGAGAAGTAGAGCGTGGCATGCAAAAAACTGTCTTTGTGTTGCACATGTTCGAAATGAATGCTATCTGTGAGTTTTGTGCTATAATTCCTTAACTGCTCAACGTGCCGTACATGGCACACTCACTAAAAATGCTGAACACAATTTATTTTTTGTCGTATTTGTGCCCTAATGCAATTTTTGAAGCTTTCTGCCGGACGGCAGTTCCGTCCCCATTCTGATGCTGGGGATGACCTGATGCCAGCGCCAGTCTAATGATAGTGGTTGCGTTATTAGAAATCTGAGTGAAAGATTGGGCAGTTATAGGTTAAGTCAGTCCCTTCAGATTTTGTATTATATTCAATGACTGATTTACGATTGTAAAATGTTGGAGTGCTGCGGATGCCTACACATCGATGCTTGTATTGCGATTGGTATTTTTGAATTGTTACCGCTTTGTCTAACATCTATTGGCGGGTAAACATTCCCTGTATACAGTTCGTTGGGTGCTAGTTTTATCAAAAGGTGCTCTAGCTGAAAAAAAGTAATTCATTTACCGTAACTTCTGAAGAGAAATAAAACGAGCCGCTGATTCTCTTACGGTGTAAATGTATAAAATTAGATAAAAGGATTTGAAGTAGCAGTTAGTGAAGTCTTTTTAATAGCTTTTCAGTTTTCGTTTATTTATGCCATATGGTATCCTCCTTGTGCGTTATTCCTTAGGTATTAAATATTTTCAGCAAGTTATTCATTTTTTACTGGCATACTTGACTTGCGTGTATTACTTCCCTGCTGCTGCTTGTCAGAGTCATGGCATCATTGCGACCACCGATAGTCCTTAGTGTTGAGTACATTTCGGTGATGGAATCTCTGTGGCAGAGGTCGTGCATTAGTTGCTCTTCGGTCGACAGCGTTCATGACAATGAATCATTTACGCAAACTAAACGTTTTTTCAGATATATGTCATTCCTATTGCGCATGAAAGTATACATTTCTTGTTTGTGGAGCATAAATTGAAAACCATCCTGTAAATAGAAAAAAATAATATTTAGTAAAAACTCCTATATTTCTGAAAGCGTTTTCGATAAAAAATTTATACGATACAAAAAGCGTGTTTTTACTAGGATCATCGCAATCCTTTACAATAGTCCTGTGTATTCTGACAGTATTGAATGGCATTTTCTCTCTTAACTCCTTCCTACATGATTTTACTATCATTGTCACAAGTTCAGATTTTGTGAAGAAAAAGTTGAAAACAAGCAGCCTCTCAGGGGTTGAAAATGATAGCTTTCACACTGCAAGTACGCTCACAGTGTACCGAAGTCTGTAAAATCTATGCTTTAGGTTGCAGTTTCCCTGTTCTCTGCGCAATGCGCCTCTTGGATGAAGAGATAGAGAGAATCCGGGTGCAGGTTCGGGCTTGGCTGTTCCGCTTCTCCTCTCTAAAGCCGCGTCTTCAAAGCGAAAATCCAAATAAAATGAAATCATAAAAGCCTCTGATATAAATCCCCGTCGTCTTTTCATGGAGTGCAGTAAAAGTTGGTGCCTCCCAAGCAGAGTCTCCTCGAGTCCTTCTAGGAAAATAAAAGATGGTCTGAAGAAAAGCGCTCGGGTAAGTGCATCACCTAACAAACTGCGCTAGTACAAAGCACCGAATTATTGGAGTAAGTTTCCGGAGGATTCGTTTAATGGATGCCTCTCCATAACTTCCACGCCACCATATACTCCCTAACTAATGACTCTGCCATGGAGACAAACTCCTGTTTCATGCGTTATTTAGTTCTGTTGTAGAAACACTCCGCATGTGGCTTGTAATGGCAGAATGTCTGTGGAAATAATTCCGAAGTGAGATTGAAAAGTTCTGCACGAAAGCTCACATTTGGTCGGAAAATACTGGCGTGTATGAGCTGTATTGGAAAAATGTGGCATTTTTTGTGCATTAAGAACTTATGTTGTTGGGTAAATAGTGTGTCCAATGCGTTCATACGGAATAATTCTACATCGTTCTGATTGTAGTCGTGTTTGAGTAATTTAATCAACTTAAAGAGAAGTTTTTTTCTTGTTTGTAAGTTGCTACTTTAGTTACTTGATTTTTAGGAGAATGCTCAAAGTAGAAAACAATTGAATTCTTTTGCTTTGATGACATATTGTCAAAATGGTTTTTGCATTGTTTTATGTTCTACAAACAAATTCCATTGTTTCTTAGAAACTTCGTTGATGTTTCATGTACGACAGCTTTGCTGTAAAACTTTTCGACAACACAATGTATTTATTAAAGGTTCGGACTTCTTTTAGGAACGCTATTTTAACGATTGAAACGAGCCCTGTAGATTTTTTCTCCAGACACGTCGAATTGCTTTACAATTAAATTTTTTTCCGACGAGAGCAAAGTTAATTGCTGCGGAAAACAGCCGCCTCATTGGAGTGAGTGGAATACTTCATTGTGTTGCAGTCACGCTTCGGTTTAGCGTGACACGTTGACGGTACGCCTGAGCCACGTGGTCGCTGTGTCCATGTCAACAACGTCATGGGGGAGTTACAGCGTTGGTCTCGTGGTGATCGACTTGCCTTCTTCGATCGTGGTGCTAGTGTAGAATTAATCGGTCAGATGTAAATTTTCGTGATTTGCTTCATCGATCGTGGTGCTAGTGAAGAATTAAACGTTGAGACGTATGTTTTCGAGATTTGCTATGAATAATAGTTTGCTGCTCAATGACATTTTCTGTTATGAAATTTTTCGTACACAGTGATGTTATTTTTGTTTGTCAGCCATGTTCAAACACGTCTATGTTTTCATATTTCTACCTAACATGAACTGCTCTAAATGCAATTATTCGCCTATTGTATTGCACGTGGTATGGTTTTTATTCACAATATCTACGTCATCAACTCTTTGCTAGTGTCAATTAATAGGTTTTTGAACACTCATCGATAAGCTCGTTGTTTGTGAGTTAATGATACTGACTGTTATGAATGTGCCAGCAGCTGAGCTTGGTGCATGCATCTGAACTGACCTAAGTGAAGCGAATGCGTTTTTGCTGTGTGAAAGGTTGAAACTGATCATGTTGAAGTATATTACTTGAGAGGTGATATTGTAATTTGTTATTTCATTCCTCACCTAATTTTAATAGGAACAATCAATGTTTTGGTTTTGATCGAAGCCCTTCCATTTTTGTTGTTTAATTTTGCTCCCCTCAAGGTACTTTAATTATTGTATGTTCGCGCATTAGCGTTCACTATAGGGAACATGTGAGGTCTCGAGTCGCATGTTAGGTTGGCTTTCCTTTTGTTGAAATAAAATTTTTCTTTCGTTTTGTTTCGGGCTATCTCTTCTTTTGTACACTGCTGTCTATTTTTCAGCATTCATTGTTTTTCTTACTTTTATCTTGTTTTATAAACTTCTTCCGGCCTGGCTGTTTGTATGAGCAGGGTGTGGGGGACACACTTTGTACTTCGATTTCTCATTCTCTTAATTCTACACTAACTGGTGCCATCCTTTCTCTCTCCTCTTTGGAACAACTCTCTTGTAGTTAGGGAAGGTTAAACTTATGTATCTTTTGTAATCTGCCAACTTTCACTACGCAAAGCGGCATTTTTTTAGGTCTAGGTATCACTTGATTTATGCGGCTCGCTCGATACGTAATTTTTTATAAATCACCCTTCTTTCGAAGGGGTGTGTAATCACCAAAGTAAACCTACCATCTTCTCATTGAGGTGCAGTCTTGGTGGGTGTGGCTCTGAGGTTCAACCCAGGAAGGTATGCTGCTTATTCTGATATGTGAGCTTTGGACTTATG